>ML208544.1:28021-46721 GCA_004369065.1 Pluteus cervinus
CGAACCAATATTTGTTATTGTTAGAATCACAGGCTTTCGTCTCGATTTGGAGGTAGACAGGGGTGAGCGCCACACCCTGTGAAGGGAATCGTGGAAGTCTGGAACAATTACCCACTCTGACCGGTTTACAGCTTCAAGGGAACGATAGCTCTCAAGGTATGAAACCTTGTAATACAGTTTAGGAGAATTGAGTGAAGTCCAGTTAAGGAAATTGCTACGGTGCCATGGCAAGTCGGTAATAAGTTGAGGGACATGGGAGGTGGAGAAAGCTAATTCGACAGTTTAGTCAAGGATTATTGTATAGACGCGGATGTGAGGTAAGATGCGAGTAAGGATGGATACAGAGAGATGTCCGAGAAGTGGAGACGAAATAAATGTGAAAATGCCAAAGGAATTCGAACGAGTCGATCGACGATAACTAGAGCACGTCCGAGTCGTCGATGTCGGGAGACCTTCGCGGGAAATCATTGTCACCGTGAGACTCGTTTCCCTCATCCCTTCTGTTTGAGCCCTATACGCAGCAAATTAGAATATGAGAATGAAATCATGACGAAGACGAATCGCATACCAATAGATGTGGTGATACAAAGTCCAACTCTTCGTCGTCGTAGTTGCAAGTTGGAGTCAACATTTGGTCTAATGTACCGAAACGCCCGACCATCAGAGCACTCTTGCGTAGAACGTATTCGGGATCGAATACAGATTCGGACGTTGGAAGTGGAGTGAAATTCGAATCCTGGTCGTGGGTCTCGAGTTCGAGCTTGTGGAAGCACGAGTCACACAACTTCGCCGAAACCATTGTATCCTTCGTATAAAAGAACTCTCGATCGTAACACCAAGCTAAGCTGTCACCCCAGATGCGGACTGAGGTGATGAGGAGTTCGTTGACTGAGGTTACCGGCGCAAAAAGTGTGTTAGGATTGATGGGTGGGGGGGCTGGTGGACCATCGACATCCCTGGACCTCTTGGTTCCTCGGTGTTTGTGAGGGAAGAGGGGTTTTGATGATGCTTTGACGTGGTTGAGGGTGACCGTGCTCGGGTTTGCATCTGAACTTGTCTGTGCTTGTGGCACAGGTCGAGTGGGTGCTGGGGAAGGGGAATTCGACTCGGGGGTGCGCTTGGGTGATAGGCTGGTGGGAGTCGAGACCTCTGGGAGAGACGAAGGACGAGGAGGATTCGCCGAAGGTGATTGTGGTAGAGGTGCATTTCTTTGACTGGTCGTGGGCGGGGTCCTTGTTGCAGGTGGATTGTGGTCGTGTAGTGAGGACGATGGAAAGGGAGTGGAGGTAACCGCCGAGGGACCTGGCAACCTAGACGAAATGCGAGATGACGGATGTGTGGTGTGTGTGCTAAGACCAGTTGAGTGAACTGGGACGCGTCGTCGATCAAAGGGAGAAGGCCTGTGCTTCGGAGGGCTGGGCGACTCGACTTTGACGCGTTTAGAAGGCCTTTCCGGGGACATATTGATAGCCATTGTGTAGCAGTAATCCGCAGTGTCGGGGTGTAGACTGTGAGGGTGGTAGTGGCTGAGGAAGTTGGAAAGAGAAAGAACGCGTTTGAACGCGCTCTAGATATTCGTTCTTGGATGTCGGGGTTTCAATTGCCCCCCGGATTGCTGTATACACCGGGTTCCGGAAGCAAAGAATGTGGCGGAGAGTTAGGCCGGAGGTGTATTGTCTTCCGGCGTCTAAATCGGGATCAATGCAATGTAGTTGAATAGGTTTTATCTTATCTAGTGGTTGAACTGGTGTTGACTTTCTGAATTCTGCGTTCAATCACCTCAAATTACCCTTAGATGGTGATTGCCAACCTGAGTCGATGGTTCTCGATAGATAGATAATCTCGTGAGCCCCAGATTCGAAAACGGGTTGCGGCATCGTTACGCGATTATGAGGTTAAATAACCAATCGTTCTTCGAACGTTTGAATAACACCATATTTTGTTGCGGCCAGGTCCAATCGGTGGAGGTTGATATTGGCAACGTATTAGCCGCCGAAGTATTTGTTCTTGTTACGTTCGCAGGCTGAAGCACACCTATTGTCACGAGTTGTGGTTTGCACAACACCCCCATCTCACCGCCTCGCTCGACACGCACCAACACGACCATGCTACTTCTATCCTTTCCAGACGAAATTCTCGTCAGAGTATTTGTAGAGTTGGATGGTTATGGTCTCATGAGGTCGCAAGAGGTCTGTCTCACGCGTATTCATCCATTTCGCTCTTCTCAATCCTGGCGAATCAGGTCTGTGTGTCGTTTCGAAAAATTGTCACGGACGACATTCGCCTCCAATATAAACTTAAGCTCTACGCTTCTTCTATGATTGACCGCCCACATTCCTTCACCTCTATGCCGATTAGCGAACGTCTCAGCACTCTCAATTCGTTCCTTGCTGCACGAGGATCATGGACACACGCGTGGCCAGAAGGAATGGTCAAGCAGGCTGATTTGAACGTCTTACCTGGTGGTGGTGGCTTCGTATACCGGTCCAAAATGCTGGTTGGCTGGCTTGACCTACAAACTATCGTCTCACTCAAATTTCTCAATCGTAATTCCCCGTTCCCGTACTCTAAACGAGTATTTCATCCACATGCTGTGGATAACTCCAGAGGACTTCTCTTTGATCCGACCCAGGCCCTTTTGGTGCTAATGGGAGAATCTTTAAAACAGTTCGTGTTCCATTTCATCTATGTAACCCGTATTGACAACGAATAGGGGTGGTGGCAGGGATTACGGGGTACACATACGCTCCTTGTCAAACGGAGGTCACCATCCGCGTGCTCAACAATCTTTTATTTCCACGTCTGCTTGGATCCACGAGTTTGGTTATTCAGCGGAGATCAATGACGAACTTATCGCAATTTCCGGTCACGGATTCGGGGATGGGTCTACAAGAGCATTCGTTGTATTAAATTGGCTAACGGGCAATGTCGAATGGGTACGAGGCATCGTCGTAATTCGTTCTAATTCGTTCCCTCAATTCACAATATCCAGAACTCAGAGTTACCACACGGTCCTGTCACCTTCCTTGACAAGAAACATTTTCTTATTGGTACGAAAAACATCCACACGAACCGGATCGAACTCCGAGTTTACGCCCAAGGACGCCAAGAGCCTCTTCTGGTTTTCCCCTTTCCCGAACTCGAATCTTCCATCATTTTGCCATCGGGCCTCCGTCTGAATATCACCCACAATTATACGAGGTCACCGAATGCACCTACTGCAGAGGTATCCCATCTCCCTTTTGGGACTGACGTTTCAAAACGCGTCCTTGCGTTGACGATGTGGGTGGATGGCGAGATGGGTTCCGAAAGGCGAATATACACAATATTCCCAGCTTCCGCTATTATTTCCTTCATCACCGACTCTCCGCGACCGTGTCGAGAGATACCCTGGGGTGATTGGCCCCAATGTACTATCAGCATGCCATTGGGGAAGCCGAAAATCAGCGTGTATGGAAGTCGCGTCGCGATCCTACGGTCGAATTTGTTTTCGAGGATTGGTACCATCTCCGTTTATGATCTTAACGAACGATGGTTTGCAAAACAGATGAGAACGGAAGTTACATCTTTTGGGCGATACTTCAAGGCTTCACTTTGGGAGCATGCTATTCAAACAATTCCGCTTCCCCAGCCGGAGCAGGTTTTTCAGTCAGCAGACTTGGAGGAATTTTGGATGGACGAAGATATGCTGATTGCTTCCAAGGTTTGTGTCCCAGGTGTTCTCTGTGATTTATTTTCTAATTCTGTCGCTTAGCGCGGCCCATCCGTCGAATATGTTAGGCTGTAGGATTTATGTATTGTATCTAGGACGCTCAGTTTCGCTTAGAACCACGGGATATGAGCTTCCTCCTCCTCTGATGAGTTGAATTTGTCGTCCGTCACCAGAGATCTATCATGTACTTATTCGGTTGATTGAAGAACGTCTTGATGGATTGTCATCAAAGTCTTTTAAAGCCGGTACTATAACTGTTGAAAAAGTAGACTGGCGGTTCGTGAGCAGCTCAAAACGCTCTTCGGCAATTCGGCTACAAATTCACCCGAAAGCCAGGCAAGACTTCCCACGCTCACCTCGTCCTCGTCACCAACGTCCATTCCGCCTCATCATGCAAATATTCGTTAGATCCCTCGCAGGGAAGATCACCACACTCGATGTAGAGTCTTCCGACACTATAGACAGTGTTAAAGCAAAGATTCAGGAAAAGGAGGGGTTCGGACAACTTTTTATCAGCGGTTCCCCGCTGACCGATACGCCATTTCAGGATTCCTCCTGAACAACAACTCCTGATCTTCGCTGGAAAAGAACTCGAAGACGGCCGCATACTTATTGACTGTAATATTGCGAAGGAATCGACAACTCATCTGCTCCTTCGGTAAGTCATAGGCGCAATTTATCTGTCTCAAGTTCGACCACCTATTATGGGTCTTTCATGGGTCCTCCCACAGCCCTCGTGGCGGTATCTTCGAACTTTCATAGAGGGTTTTACTTCATAGAAAGTTCCTCGATGCCGTTACATGTACACAAGGGAGGTTGGAGTGCTTAGGCTGCCTATTGTCGAAATCCGGGTCTCGTGTCTATAATGCCCAATTTCAGTTGGAATTTCGAATCCTTGGGCATGCACTCCGTTTCTCGAAAGTCTTCATGACGGGCGATTGATCTCTATTATAGAATACTTGAACACCTCGGAGAAGCCGCTGCAAGTAAACTTACCGGCTTATTGCGCCCGACCTGAACGTTGCAGGGCTCGGCACCGTGCGGGCTGGATGCCTCACCGTCTAAGTTTGTTCGAACTGGGTGTGAACCCACCGCTCTTCACTGTTTTTGGATTCTATGACGGTTGTTTTACGAAACTGCCCTAACCATCAACTGACGGTCGCCCACGCTGATCTATAGATAATGCAGCTCGAACTTCCTTCCAGCAAGTCGGAATTGTGTGGGGACTACACGGGGATTTAATTTCGTTCTCTCGTCTTCGTCGCACAATTCTCCGCCTCTTTTGGTCAATATTATTTCAGGTGAGATGTCCCTATTCGACACCGAGTTTCGCCGTTTGCTTTGCCACATGCGTCCAATTTTATGACAGTATGACAGGTGGATCCTATTCCTCGCAAATATTCCCAGGGCAGACATCAGACCTAAGAATACAGGATAGACAAGAACGGTATAGCATGAACGACGCATCGGGATCTTTTCTCTTATAATTGGGGATGAAGAGGCCTTATCTTTCCCCTCACCTCTCCCCTCCCTGCCGCACTTGACGGAGGCCCATTCACACTTCTCCCTCCTTCCACACTCTCGACGCGTTTGACAGAGTCTCGCCCCTATTGACTACGCTATTTTACCGTCGAAACAGGGTCCTTGGCACACATCCAGGCGAAGATGATCGCGGTCGATATTGGAACGACGTACGGGGCACTTTTAATTGGCGGTTTGTTCTCTGCAGCGTGAGTGTATTCGATTGTTCGGGCTTCGTGTTCGAAATCTTAACCCACTGTTTCCACCATAGGTTGTGCGGCATTCTATTCGTTCAAATCGTGCTGTACTTTAAATTATACATATCGGATTCATGGGGGTACAAGGCGCTGGTAAGCCCGTTCCGTTGATTATTTATCCCTTCATTCAACTCGGTCGTCATGCAGGTTTTGACTGTCTGGTGCGCCCGTTGATTGTATCTTCCTCCCGTTTCTTATCCATCCCCCGATCTACAATGACAGGCTGCTTGATGCACTACACAGCGGATTCGTTTGGGCTTCGATATGGAATTACCTCATCGCCTTCTTCGGTGTCAGTTCACACATCGCGGAGATCCCGAGGTGAGTATTCTTCTCTATTCCTGTTTTCCGTTCTCAAGCCATTCCGATCTCGTCGGCAGTACACTCCCCGTATGGATCTATTACAAGACTCGTCCTTTCTATTGCTGATCAACGTCGTCCCGAAGGTCACCATCGTTCTAACAGTACGTGTCCCCGACGTTACGATCTGTCTCGACATCAACGGTCTGATACTCGTTTTAATGTAGGCTATTCTTACATTCTTCGTTCATTGGTAGGTGGCTGGTTTACACCTCCTGTGAGCTATACTTATTGTCTTAGCTTCTTTGCACACCGCATCTTCCGGCGTGGGTAACTAGACTCATCGTCGGTGACTTTGAACTCACCATCTTGTCCCACATAGTAAGCCGGTCTAACTGGTACATTACTATCCCGATTGTACGTTAAGCGCTCTCTGGTCTTATTCTCGGAACTGATCGGCCTCTCTAGTTGGTCCTGGCGTTTTGCCGACTTTGTGAGTATGCATTCACATGTCATTACTTGCCGCGAACATGTTCGCTGATTTCGCCTTTCCCTCACGCCAGGTTCAGCCTCTGGTAAGTACTATTCATCTTATCAAACCGAGAACGTGCTTCGATCGAGTTGGCCAAAGTCACAGGCGCGGAGATGTATGACAGTGCTTCTATCCATTTTCCCCACACAACTCACGTCACTTTATATTTAGGCTCCGTCTCCACACTTACCAAGCATTCAAAGCCCAATTCCGAGTAAGTGACAACTTGTCGTGTGCGAGGTAACTTCTCAATTGGCCGATTTCAATTCTCTTTCGCGTGTAATTCTAGTGGGTATTCTCGTTGGGGCTTGCACTCTCGTCTGCGGCAGACGTTACGATTACAATTTCACTATGTATGTTACTACGAAGCAGTCGTACGAGGTCCTTAAGGTGAGTGATGGTCTCCGTGTATCGGTCTAAATGCTTTACTTATCCGAACAAGCCTGAATCATATCATCGATTCGTTGATCCTATACACTTTTGAAACCGGGACCTTGACGGCGTATGTCGTTTCTTTGATATCAATTCCGGTCACTTACCTTGTCGTAGTGCGGCTACGATTGCTTCGATGATCTGCGTAAGTATCTCGAGTCGTGATTACAAATACCTAACACAGAGGCGACAGTGGTTGACGATGAACGATAACCTGGTATTTATGGGTCTCCACTTTGTCATCGGAAAACGTACGTTCGGCGTGTTCGTCTTCTTCTGGTTGTTCTGATGGACTCTATTTTAGTCTACGCCAACTCCCTGCTAGCCACGTAGGTCTATTTCCGTCCTATTCTCAACTCATTCTTTCATCCTTCATCGACGCATCACCGCCCAACTAATCTTACACCCCCTTAGCCTCAATAGTCGACACGAACTCCGCCGAGCCCACACTGTAGTGTCGCGTGATGCAATCGGTGCTGGTTGTCGAAGTCCAAGCAGCGATAAAGCGCGGTTAAGTCCACAAAACCTACGAAACGGAATTTGCGGGCTTCAGGCAGGTGACCTGATGAGTGTGGACTTGGAAAGGAGTTTGGAGGAAGGCTCCGCTATGATTGGGGTATGACCATTTCCCTTCTACCACCGAGCCCGTGGTGAATTACTGCATTCGATTCAGGTTCACAGCCTGAAATCATCAGAGGTCTCCATTCAACAGGTGCATATCAGCGTGGAGAAGAGCGTCCACTACGACAATTCAAAGAGTTCGTGAGCTGATACATCGGACAATGGTAAAGCGTCGAACTCTCACCTCATCTGTACTGTCTCCAGCATGTTCATTCTTATTTGCATCAGCACATGCTGTAACATGTCAATTCATGGCTGTTGTATACATTTCTACGCTACCTTATATTGCTTGTCAGCGAAATAATCACGGTTTGCTTGCACTTCCCTTTGTTGTGAAGAAGCCGGTGTATTATTCTCCCACGGTTGGTTTTGCTCTTCCCAACCACAACGGCGATCTCTTCCTTCTCTCATGGCGATATGGTTCGGGAAAGATTATCTGGGAACATACCACCGTAACCTGTAGGTATGTATCCTTGATTGAGCTTCCCGCCGATGGCACTCTCAGGCTTATGCGGGATAAAGCCCCTTGGCTACAATATTTCTTCGGTCTTGTGCGGTTTGGACGTTCAAGGAATCACAACACTCCTGATCATCATAGTCCCGAGCCTCTCTACATACGACCCCCACTTTGGAGCTCGAATTCTGATTGGAACGATGCCGAATTTGTCGCAACCGTCTGACCAGGGACAGCAGCCGACCACAACGGAAGAGGATGTCCGCTACGAGAAGTACTGTACGTGAGATTTAACTCCTTCCCCTGAGACTATTTTTGAACAACGTGTAGGGTTTCCCTTCTCTGTCAGACAGTATTTCCCAGATTTCCCTTGGGTATAGAGCTCATGAGGTGGAGGAAAACGATTGCTACCCCTCGACGTCTCGAACCATACTCGCCGTTTCTTGGTTGAACATTTCCCGGAAGCGATGACTCCAGATATAGCTGAAACGTATGGTGCACTGTTGCTTGGTGCTTTATTTGCCGCCGGGTGAGTTTTGATCGATATCTCACACGTCTTCGAGCCCATTTCATGAGGTGCTGTTCGCCTTAGACTCTCCGGGATCCTCCTGGTCCAAGTGGTAGTCTATTTCAAACTGTATCCCGATGACCCATCTGGATTAAAATTTTGGGTACGTCTATCAAGCTATTTCGAGTGTTTGAATATTCAAACTTGACAACCACCGTTAAACAGGTCTTGGTTTCATGGTACCACTATACACGCTCCCGAGATCAAAACTCAATTAGTTGCGTTATGCAGGTTATTCGATCTGCTGCATACAGGGTTCATTTGGGCAACGTTATGGGGGTACTTTGTCAAGCACTTCGGCGTCAGTGACCAAATTGCTTTCATCCCCATGTGAGTTGCCCCCTTGCGTTTTTCGGTGATGTTACCCCTCAATCCATCGCTTCACAGAGAAATCCCCGTCAGTTTGCGTCCTCGTATACGGAGTTTCTAATCAATAACGATTCTCCTCGTCCAGATCACAGTTATTCTGACCGTATGTCGCTCTGGCTCTCTGGCACTCCATTAGATGAACTCAGCTTAATAGGCGATATCCACCTTTCTTGTTCATTGGTACGTTGTTCTCTTTGTGGTTACTTCCAGTGATGGGCTCATCTCTGACAGTTTCTTCGTACACCGCATTTTCTTGCGTAAGATTTACTCCTTTCTGTACTGTTCCTCTACTAACGATCGACGCAAGTGAGTAATCGGAATCAATACATCACCACGCCAATCGTAAGTCTTTTTTTCATTAATTCGAGCAAAAATTGATTCTTGCATCCTAGTTTATCATGGTCTTCGCTCGATTGTGTAAGTTCTTGCCATTTTCTGGTGTTCCCACCTGATTTCGCAACCGTTCCTTAGTTTTTGCTTCTGGTGAGAAAGTCACACGTTCCCCATTATATCCAAAGTTCTGACCTCGTTAACGTTCTGGTCTTTAGTCTCAAGCACGGAAATGTACGTTGAAGTCTATCGCAAAGGCTTCATTCCGAATTTATAACTGGGTTAGGATCCGGCTTCACACCTTCAACGCATTCGCCACTAGAGTTGGGGTTAGAGCATCGTTTACTTTTATCTTGACTGACGTGCTGATGGATCGTGGTTAGTTCACGTTTACCTCCGGCCTCGCGCTTTCCTCAGGAGCGGACATTCTCATTACAATGTCCCTATTCGTGTTATTGAGGCAAAGCCGATCAGATACATCACGGTTAGCCAACAATTTGCCAAGCTGTGTCCATCTTCCTCACGAAAGACTAGGGGTTTACAAGAAGTGATTGATTCGTTGATTCTTTATACACTCGAGATCGGAAGCCTGACTGCGTGGGCATCGTTTCCCTTGGTCTCCGTTCGAGTTCGACTGACTCGTTACCAGCGCCGTGACGATTGCAACTATGATCTGTGTATGTCGTTCGAACAGAGCTAGTTAACGTTGACTGAGTCCACGAAGTGGCTTTATATGAACAACAACCTCATATTCCTGGGACTCCATTTCGTCATCGAGAAGCGTACGTCCTAAGTTAAACGCGCTATACTGTCTTAACTTTCTTCTTCACCTATTTTAGTTTATGCCAACTCATTCCTCGCAACGTAAGTTGATGGTCCAGCCCGCAGTTGATCTAATTTACCCCGTACACCTAGGCTCAATAGTCGGCACCCACTTCGTCAAGTCCCCAGCGGGTTTACCACATCGGAACTGCCAAGCAGCACGAACAATCAAAAGAGAGAAAGTGGCCGATTACTCCTCAACCAATATCGACCTCGAAGTGGGAGAAATCAACTCGGTAGCCTCGATTGGGAGTTTTTTAAGACTATTGATACCGAAGTTGGATCATCCAACCAGTACATGGCGAGTTGCCTCACTTGTAATCTCGATAAGACACTTACGGTATTTTCCCCATAGCCACCTCATTCAGCACCTAGAGAAGCTTCCCTCAGACACGTTTCAACGAAAGTCCATCGAGGAACACAGCACGATTGGGAAACAATAACAATCGGAACCGATTCAAATTAGCGCCCGATTGACGCTCGCGTTGTTTTACGAAAGGTTTCTGTATATCATTCAATATCTGTATCATATGTCCATCTTCGTATCTCAACCCGTTGTATGTTCAGTCCTGGTATCAAAAAAGTAGATCACAAGGTCCTCCCTAACGTAAATCCTCCCACACAAATTATTGAACCGTCGAACTACGTCCGAGATAAGACCGCGGACTCAGTTCGATGAGACATCACCAAGATCAAACCATCATAAATCCCGTCCTGTCAACCCCACCCCCGACTTGTCAAAGCCTTGAAGAAGCAGGAAGTCTGTGTCCTGTTGGTTTTTGGATCCGCTGTACCCGGGATGCCGGCGGCGTATTCGGTTTAGCGTGAGGGTCACTTCTTGAAGACGGAGAAGAAAGCGGCGGCTCCCTAACGCCCATCGGTGATGTAGAAGACGAAAAGGGACTTGAGGATTCGGCAGCGAACGGGGACGCGGAGGAAGAGGAGGTCGTGTGAGAAGGGCTCAGAGTATCGATTATATTACAGATAACTTCTGCGACTTTGTCTGGCTGTTCTTGGACGAGCTGTTCCAGAATTAGTCACCAAACATTGCAAATAGAAGGATCAAACTTACGAGGTGACCTCCATCTGGTATTCGCGTTACAGAAGCCGTGAATCTCCCGGCGGAGGTGTCAGATAGCGAGTCTTGGATAAATTCGGGTCTGAGTTGCGAGGGCGAAGTTAAATCAGACTTTGAGGAACTCGAGAAGAACGAAAGAGAAAGAAAGCTACTTACACGATTTCGTTCTGAGATCCCCATATTATGTGCACTGGTAGAATATGAGAAATTCGAGATAGTTGAATGGCGGACTCGAAATGGGGATCAGCATCGGGAAATGAGAGCGCTTCATGATTTCGATTACACTTCAATGTTACTGCGGTCTTGTATGACGTGATTGAAGGATTGATTGATGGGGTAGAAAAAGGAACCGATGGAGAGGAAGATGAAGGCGCGGAAGAAGGTAGTCGTGGCGAGACTTGCTCGGAGACAGAGTGTAATCCATGTTCCTAAAGGAAAGTAAGGTAAGGTAAGTTGACTGAGTTGCCGAGGAATCGAAACCGTCGCACTACAGCGTGCAATCCAGAACTAGAAGCTCTGTCAGAGTTTTCTACGCTCATTCTGGAAGGCACGGCGGGAACGTGAATGACGTAAAGGACAAGAACACTTACGCAGTAAAGACGGAGAACTCTCTCGTCCCACTGACTCCACGGCCATCGCTTTTTGAAGTACTGGAACGCGTTGTCTCGGGATGGCCAGGAATCTCGACGCATTGAAGTTGAGGATACCGCGAGGTGCATGGATTCGATCCTGTCATCATGGTGCTGATGAAAGAGTTCCCAGGTAACGATAGTCGGTTCGACTAAGATGAGAGCAGAATACGGGTAGGGCGAAAGTTGTGGGGATACGAGAGCTTTCGTGGTTAGAGTCCTTCCAAATATTGAAATCAGTGAAAGGATAGAGATAATTTTGTCACTCACATGGCACCCGCACCCGCCGAATGCCCAACAGCAACGAGGCGATGGTTCGGCTCGTGTTTCAAAAGCCATGCGACGAAGGTAGCGATGGCATCAGCCCATTCGAATGCCGCTAAGTTCGACAAAGTTAACGCGTCGATCTCTAATGAAAAACCGGAGTAAAACTCACAAACGGTATCCTCGCGCTCTTGTAAGACTTGCGCGTTCAACAACGCTGCATCTCCGTGACTCTGCCAGTCGAACGCCCAAGCCTCTCGTATACGGTGAAATGGATCCACTTTCGACTGTTGGTGATGAAATAATTGCTCGATTATCGGTTCCCATTGTTCCTTGTCTGAAATCCTTAGTGAAAAAACCATCAAAAAGAAGCTGAACTCACGAGAGCCAATACAATGTGCAAACATCAAAGTGACACCACTCGCGTTTTTTGGCGATTGTTTCGTTGTGTATTTTTTTGCTGTGAGCTTGAGTTGGCCGTTCTGAAAGACATAGGACTGCGGGGTGATGGTCATGGCGAGGGTGGAAGGTGTCTAGCGTGCCCATGTTGTAGGCGAGGACCTTATGCAACTTCGGTAAGTCCGGCCCAATCAATCCCGGATTAGTCACAATCTCCCACACATTGAATTGACAATTGACCCTGTTCCTTTTCTCGCGGTTCCTGGCGTTCCAGCGGGACTCTTTTCAGTTCTCGACGAGAAGTTTCTTCTTTCGTTTCCGCCCGCTCTCGTTCCGCTGCAGTGTCCTCAACTGCTTAGAGTCCAGACCGGGGATGACGCAATCACCTTCGAATTTGCGGTCGAAGAGGCAAGGACAAGTTCAATCGATACAGAAGGCCTTCGAAGGAAGGGGAATTCGTTGAACGATTGAATTAGTGCTTCTAAAAACAGGGATAGAAAAGTCAGTAGAGTTCACTCATACACCGAATCTAACGCTGTCGCCCAGCCCGAGAGGGGAAATCACCGTCTTCTCGTTTTCCCAAAGCCCGCTCTACTTGAGCATGCCCAGTGAGGAGGAAAAGTGTGAACCTCCGATATCCATTCTACGAGACTATGCCCCGACTCGAATTCTGCAGTAGGGACTAGATCTAGACCTGGTGGCCAGACACGGACGGACAAAAAGAGGTAATACTATCAATGCTTATGTGTGCTTCGACAGTCGACTTGTGATACTAGCGGAAACCTCGACTCTCGTCGAATTATGCCTGGTGAGCTCGTTTCTGGGTATTTCTCGTGACGCATCCTGTGTGGTCAGTACAGGAAATTGGAGCTTTTACGGGTGACTGATCACTTTGCCACTTAGGCACGGTCGTCCTCCTTCGATACGATTCAGCGGAGTAGTAATATTACATATGATTCAGTGGGCCCGGGTAGACACCGACTGCATTGTAGATAACAAGTCGGAAATTTAATTTGGACAATGCGGAGACGAGAATGAAAGGGCGTCACACATACAAATTCCGACCAGATGAGATTTTGATTTCTTACCCAGAACCACATCCCTCTCACCACAACCACATCTCCACCACAGTGATAACAACTCGATTCTCGTCTCAAATACCCTTCACGTCTCTATATACTATGTCCAAATCACGAACCATGGTCCTGAACAATGTCACCAACGGAGATCCCATTTCTCAAACTACGAGTTACACCGACTACGAGGAATCCTTCTACCAAAAAGGACGACAGGCTTTATCCACCGCCAGTATCATAGCCACGGACTATGATATCTCTGTAGGACCACAAGATCGACCACAAGGACAGCCAACACCCGACTTAGCCGAAACGACTAGCAAGGAGTGGTTACTGGGACCCCGAACTTACTCGGAAAGAAGCTGGTTTACTGCCCGTTCGAGTTTAGAACTCAAAAAGGCCGTGAAACGGGTACAAGGAAAGGATATCGCCTATCCTTCGGGCCACGATCTCATCCTTACTACATCTCCTTATAAGCGACCGGCTGCTGCGATGCAAGACAACGGAGCCACTAAAACGATTGCAAGCCAAGATGAGGCTGGCGCGAGGAATCCGAAGCGAATTCCGTCCGAATATCCCAGCATTCTCCTGTATGGGTCGATCAAGGTCACCGGAGAGGGAAAGTCCGAATCTGAAAGTGAAGACGGAGGGGAAAGTGGATATGAGGGAGGCGACGAGGAAGGAGATGAGAACGAGACAGTAGAAGATGAAGGCGATGACGAGGCGCATTTAAAAGACTGACCAACGGCCTAAATTTTGTTGTCGAATCTAGAATGGACGTTCGAAGAGTCTGTACTAGATGAATAGTGCATTTACAGTCCTTCTCGGAAATAATGAGAACGTGTGATTTTTTTTTTTTGCGTGATTACCAGGATTTCCTTTTTGGGAGCCACATCAAATCGCAGTCGACGCGGACCTGCTGCTTCACACAACACTTCGCTCTTCTCCCTTACGTTGTTCCCTTCATGGTGAACCGGCATATCAGCCCAGACCTCAAGGAATGCGCTCTAAATCTATGGGCGAAAGGATGGGACCTCGACGACGTCTGTGACATCTTCAGTGTCTCAAAAGCCAGCCTTTATCGATGGAGGGAGCTCTTCGACGAGTTTGGTTCCGTCACTCGGCCACCATCTCCTCTTCGTGGGCGTCCCCGTATCCTCATCCGTGCAACCCTCGATGCAATACACGAACTTTATCGATCAAGCCCGGACTTGTACCTGGATGAAGTGGTTCTCTGGCTGGCGGTTCACCACGACATCGTCATCTCCCTGGCAACACTTCAGCGTAATCTTGAAGACGTTGGCCTGACTCGGAAAGTCCTTCAAAAGATTGCTTCCGAGCGAAATGAAGACCACAGAGATGAATACCGGGCATTCTTGCAGGACAACGCCATATTTCGTGGTGATGGTCGCGAGTTTGTTTGTATCGACGAAACTAGCAAGAATGAACGGTCATATGCAAGGACTCATGGTCGATCACTCCAGGGAGAACCAGCCATTCTCAAGGATGTCTTTGTTCGAGGTGATCGGTACTCACTTGTTGCTGCTCTCACCGTCGACGGCTATATTGCGGCCCATGCAGTCCCTGGGTCACTGGACTCAGTCGACTTCTTCAATTTTATTCAAGAGCAGGTACTCCCTCAGATGCGGCCTTATCCTGATGATCGGTCTGTTCTGGCCCTCGACAACTGTCGCATTCACCATAATGATCCCCTGATCGAGCTTGCAACTGCTGCTGGCTGCATTGTTCTCTTCCTTCCTGCCTACTCACCAGATCTCAACCCGATTGAAGAATCTTTCAGTGTACTCAAACGTTATATCCGTCGACATAGCTCAGAAATTCGAGGAGAAGAAGATGCAATTGCAGCACTCTACGAAGCTTGTGGATGCATTACCGCTGAGATGGCATATGGATGGTTCAAACACGCAGGTTATATTCATGTGTAATGGTACAAGTGATTAGGAATACACTAGACTGGAATCTACAGTAATGGATTGTGCAAAATTGAGTGCATACACAGTACAAGAAAGCAACAACAAAAGCGACATGTAACGAGAGGACAATTGTCTGTAACAAGCATGCAGAGAGAGAGACCAGGAGTTATGATGTAAGGTTTGAAACGACAAGAACGAAGGAAATGTCCATGAGACACATGCAACAAGAAATAATGCGACGGAAAGGTTATTCAGACTGATGCAATTCGAGGCCACAAACCCTGTTTTATATCTTTCAGGAACTTCCGGTGCTTCTTTAGGAACGATGACCACCCCAACGCAGAGAAACCCGCAATGCCCATCCAATCTTCTCGAGTAAGTTCCTCAACATCTGGCATCCCAGGGACGTATTCAAGAATCTTCAATTTTTCCTGATTATCGTCTGTGATCTTGTAGTGTTTACAGAATTCGTCGAGTGGGGCGTCGACATCCTGATAGGTTATTGTTTGTGGTGACCCGATTGGAGTTACGTCGTGAAGAGGAGGGGCAGGTTGATATGGAGGGGCAGGTCCCGTCGGCATATGTTGAGGGAAGTGTGGGGGATACCCTTGCTGTACCGGAGGATAGTGGATCTGAGGGTATTGGGGGTATTGGGGGTATTGGGGATAGTACCCATATGGCGGGTGTGTATGGGCAGGTGGATGATAGTGCGGAAACCCTGGTGGAGGATACCCTGGTGGAGGATTCCCGTCTGGTGGACCCATATTCGCCACAGTTGGTGCAGCCGGTGCAGCTTGGGGCACATTTTTGATGCGTTGGTCGTTGTCAAAGTGGTTTGAGTTCGGCGGTCGCTCTTCGGTTGCTTTTTGGATAGCCTATTGACTATTTGAGGAAATCGCGAGGAAAGAATGAACATAATGGACATACCATGCTAGAGGCCCACACACGCAACCGCAGGTCAGTCAACTCCCAATATCGAGACGGCTCGTCCTTCTTTCCATGTTGCTCGTAGATGCGCATACCAGGAAAGAGTGGTATATTCCCAATTGGATATTTCTCTTTGAGAGTCTTGAGGTGGGGTTCGGTATTTGTATTCATTGCAGCCTAAAGACGTGAGTATATGCGCATATATTCAGAGACAGCACCCACAATTGTCTCTTTAGCACTCATAACACCCTTGTGCGAGCTACCCGCAGCCTCCATCTCCTTCTCAGGATCAAATGGTTCCTCAACATGTTTCCCATCACCTGTATCCCAAACCTACAGCAGTGAGATACACGTCAGATAACAAAAATGAGAACATACTATCTCGTCCTTCGAGGGTCGTGGCATATACACTTGAATAACCTTGCTTTTACGCCCAGTAAGACAAACTACCATCGCTTCAAAGCCAGCTTCATTCGTGATAGGCTTTCGTGCAGCATTTGTAGGTGTGTCGTAGCGCCACTGCATCTGTCCAAGTTGAAGATCGGAAACCTTGCACGGCAAGGCCCCCGCAACACCACCTTTGAAAACCTCATACGAGTCCTTGATGTCGATGAAGATGGGGCCCTTCTGATATGTCTTTGGTGGTGCTGGTCGCCCAGTTCCGGGCTGAGGAATCTCGACATTGATGTAGCAGAGAATCTTGTCTGCCTTTTGCTTCTTGGGAGGTGGTTCATCATCCGAATCGTCGTCAGCCGTTTCCGCCGTTTCCGCCGCCGCTGCCACTGCTGCTCGAGTCCGTTTTTGAGGCTCCTTGGGTGGCTCCGATTTCTTGGCCTTACCAGCCTTCTTCTTCTTTTTGGCTTCGACTGAACACACATTGGAGCCGGGGAACATAAAGGAGAGCAAGAAGAACGTACTCGGTCGAAGACCAACGGATTGAAGGAGCAACGCCGTCGCCGATATCTTCATTTTGCCGTCAGGACCTATCCCGGAGTCATCTGAGCCTCCACCAGACCGAGGGTCCTCGATAACGGTTAGCTCGTCGTCGGAAAGGGGTCCATCCATTGCTTTCCGGGTTGTACGCGTGTTTAAAAAGCAGAGAGGCAGTGGAAAATAAGTAGCAAAAGCAGAGTTTGTGCGCGCCGACGTCGAAATTTCGCGATGGTCCCAAAAAGGAAATCATGGTAATCACGCAAAAAAAAAAAAATCACACGTTCTCATTATTTCCGAGAAGGACTGTAAATCTTCAATGTTATATTGGGAGATGTCATCGACGTAGATGAGAATAGCAGTGTAGAGCACGATAAACACTTTTGTTGATCGGTGGGGAAGGTGTCGGAGTGTAGTGCTGGCCATGATTACCCCCATGGGGATGGTTCGTCTGAGTTTGGATTTGTCGCTTTCTAACAGAGGGTAGCGACGAGTAACCTCTGCCCAACAGGCGTTGTGCAGCCCGACGTCGTATTCAGGAGTTCTGAATGAGACTTGGCACCTGTTCATGAAATTTTCGAGAACGTCGTGTATGTGTTGCTTTATCTGTGTTGAGGTAGCCATTAGTTCAAAGCCACTTCGAGAAAAAATCTGAGTCTGAATAAAATGAGGCTCGGTCTTTCGAGTGGGTTTTCACTCGGAAGTTGAACAATTCGACAGGAACCATCATTGTTGAATTGTTCGGTCATTTATAACTATTTCGTCATGGAAGTCCTCAGGCTGTCCCATTCCAGCTGCGAGGAGTCGAGAAGGTCGGCGACGAGCAGCCCCTCACAAATGTTGTATGGCGCAACAACCACGGACTCGGGGTTGGTAGATGCGTGCCTTCTCTGCGGTCCTCTGGGGCTGAGCTAGGCAGGCGAGAGCCACTGAGCGAGGGTGGCGACCATGGGGAGTGAAGCCATGCTGGAGTAGAAGTAGTGAGATGGAGAAAAGTATTAGAGCAAGTCGACGTTGGCCTTCGTGGGAATTCCAACTGTTTGCTTCAATATTGAATGTATGCGATTATCCTGGTCCGATGGAGCCGAGTGTCTTACAAAGATGTTGTTGGCACCCGGTTGGACTTCGAAGACAACTTGAACTTCAACATTGTGAGAGACCCATGGACCGGGGCTACTTATAATGGAGCTATGGACTATCTGCGGCATTAGTACTTTCGGGAGTCAGTAGCCTTGTGTACCCAGGGTAATCTCCTCGAGTCGGCGCCAGTCCCGATCTACCCACCATCATTGGCTCTGATTGGCAATGATACCTATTTTATCCGATTCTCGGAGTCAGAACAGCAAGGATTCACGTTCAAAATCGAGAGATTGATACATATCATCATTACGAGCCAAGAAAAGATGAAATATAGTCCGGGTAGTGCTATTTGAAAGTCCAGATATATATAGTATAAATATTCTGCTCTTCCTCATCCTTTATGGATGCGTAGAGCTTACCCAAGAGAGACGTTACATGCAGAAAGTGACGGCCAAGTTTACCTGT
>ML208545.1:0-29163 GCA_004369065.1 Pluteus cervinus
CAAAAAACCCAATTTATTTGATTACTTCTCTCTCTCTTGCGACCAAATGAGAAAACCAGACAATGATGACAACAAACTCTAACACCGTAATTCCCAAGTCCTTCTCCGAAGACTCTCTTCTAGCTTAGACCAAGTGAAAGCAACCAAGCAAAACACGAAGAAAAAAAGAGAAGCGAGCGGGAGTCAGAAAAAGGGGACGACGAATGGCAGAAAAACAAAGACACAATTAAAGAATGAACGTGGTTGCGCCGGCCTCTACGGGGAGGGGCGATTGGGGTTCATGGGGTAAAAGGGGGACGAGGCGAAGAGGAACTGGTATGCAGCGGAAGGCAAAAAAGCAAATGTCAACGCAAACGCAAGCCAGTAGGATGCGACGGGTAAAGGTGCGGAAAGAAGGAATGTAAGTACAGGGCATGTCCGAAATGATTAAAAGGAAGGGGCGGGATTTACATAGTTTATGCAAATTGATGAGGCAGTGGTGATGGTACGTAGATATGATGCTGAAAGAAATGGGAGGCAGATTGCTGAACGCAAACAGTTCGTGAAGGTTCTTGTCTCTGCTGTCCATGAAAGAGATGAGTCGGTTTGTGGTCTTCTATTTGGAGGTGAGATGTCATGCAGACGCCAGTGGAAACATATAGGTAAGAAGGAGTGGGGATGGGGTGGGCGGATGGAGAACGGGCCTAAGCCGCGCTGTATAGGAAGAGGTTATTCGTGGCGGCAATCTGTCATAAGGCGTTTAGATCGCGAAGGAGAGACGAACTGGGTTAGCTTACCGCGATCGTGTTCTCGCGAGGGTGCCAACTTGCATGCAGGATCTTCTTATTGAAATCCAATGTTTCTAGTTGCATTGCATCCCTCAGCCCTCCACGAACACCATTCTTCATTCCGGGCTTTCCGGGTATGGCACCGCCGATCTTCTTCGCCTTGAATGCAGACTTGTCGGCCTGCAGAACCACATCGCTCAGCGTATCGGAGTCGAATATTCGGAAGTAGTTGTGATAGGACCCCGTTAGCACGTGTCTAGTGGTGAAGAGGAGGTCAGAACTTTGGCGACACGGGAATGATGCAAGCAGGAGAACATACTTATCATCACCTCCCCAGATACATTCAAACTTGTCGAAGATGCAATCATTCTCGTAGAGGTCACAGAGTTTGCCGCGCAGGTGATCGTGGATAGGAATGGTCTTGACAGGCCGGTTCTCCATCTTGATATCCCAGATCTTTAACGAGAGGTAATCCCGCGAGAGGATGTATTGTCCGTCGTGACTGAATTTAACATCCGAGATGGATGATATGATTTCCGAGAAGAATGAGCGTGTTGATGGGTCCTCTTCCTCCTCAAAGCCTGGAGATAGCACTTGTTCAGGAGGTGTCAATCAGGCTAAGTCCTGAACGAAGACTCACATTTTGCATGGCGGTCACAAAGAGCCTGGTCACGCATATCCGCAAGTTTTATGTTGCTTTTCGAACTTGAATACATGAACACGTTGCACTGTTGTGGATGGAACTCGGTTGCGGTGATGACTTCTGTCAATTCTTCCATGTTTACAGGCTTTATGTCAACGATGTCTGAAAAGAGATAAGCGCTCCGATGAGACAGTTCGAAGTTCTTGGCACTCACTGAAGCTCTGATCGCTGATGTTCAGATTCCAGAGGTTGATGCGGAGGTCATCAGCAGATATGTACGTTTCTTGATCGGAGTTGACGGAGATGGAGTGTATGTGGTAAGCGTGGGCGTTTGAGTACACCTTCCTAGGGACAGCGGCGATGATAAGCTCCTGCTGTGCCATACGCGGTAGCCTTAGGTGCAGTGGACTCGTTGGTGGTGGTAGGGGTCTTTGTCCGTCGTGGTGATTTGATTCTGCAACAACTCGTAGCGATTTTTCGAAAACCTTCCAAAGCTTAATTGTCTTGTCTGTTTCATAGTGAGTTTACTACCAACAGCGGGGAAACCGCACGTACCATTCGTCGAGAGCAGGAAATGCGCGGCATTCTGTCGTTTACACCACTTGATCTTGTTAATCTTCTCCTCTATCTCCAGCGATTTGAGATAATCGAATTCGGGTTCATGCGACTGAAACTCCGTGTAAAACTTGTATTCGCATCCTTTTTTCTGTTATTCCATTCGATCGTCGATCCGAAGGCCAAACGCGATAAAAAGGCGTAGCATGTATGGGTCAAAGAAAATTGCAAGTGGTATCAGCGGTGGCCGTGAAGCAGTAGAGGAGAGGGTGTTTGTAAGCGAAGAAAGTACAGACCAGCTCATTTCGTTCGAAAAGCACGACACGGCCTCCCTTATCACCGGTGGCAAGGTAGTTTCCTGTCGAATCGAATTCGACGGTGGATATAATGTCGGCTGGCACAGTAAAATAAGCATCGAAAACGTCATACAGCTTCACACGAGTGGGTGGAGTTTAAGATTCCGGTGAAGAGCAAGCGTACCCTCTGTAATGTCTTCCACCTCGCCTTTGTCACCAAAACATTGGGCAAATCGCCAACCACCCGATCCTGATGGGTCTTCCATGATTGCAGCGGCAAGGAGGGTTAGTCAGAGTCAAAAAGTGGGCCTAGAGATGGTGCTTGGCTGATTGAGTGGGATGCTGCGATGTGGCGAGATGACGGGCAAGAAATAGAGAATGTTCCAAGGCCCTCGAATACTGTGTAGAAACGTGGACAATACGGGTGGTATTTGAGCTGATTGTGTTGACGACAAGACACGAGCTGCCCGCAAGGCCTCTTCAGAGGCTTATCCAGGCGCTGAGGTAAGCACCCTGTTTGCGCGCGCGAAAGCACGGCCAAATACCCTCCGACATTTTCCTTCCCAACACAACGCCAGCGGTTAGCCCTTTCCCACTAATTCTACACAATGCCCATTGCACCGATCACCGGACAGCTCAGAAAGCGTTTCTGGGTTGACGTCACTTGCGCCCTCGGCCTTGGAATCTCCTCAGGGTATGCTTACTGGTACGTTTTTGCGCCGCGGGTGTTTTGTAGAGCCTTCATTAACAACGGAAATAGGTATGGTGTCCACTTGCCAGCTCGTAAGTTGGAGTCAGGGCGCCACGATATGCAACTTATTGTTATACCTTCTTTTAGTTGAACGCCAAGAGACATTCTACGTCAAGCTCGAGCAGGAGCGTGCCAAAGCCGCACAGTCATGAGAAGACTCTTCTGTTGTAGGAGGCTTGCGCGCGCAGTGAGGAGGGGTGGGATGTCGTGAAAGACGTGATTCATCATCGAAAGCCAGAGCTGTTCTAGACCCATCAATTCATTCCTTCGATTGGCACAAAACGACAGGTCGATTAGAGTGTGGACATCCCGCATACAATAAGATAAACAAGTGGATATATGTTGGTGCATCTATCGCAGAGAGTAGCCCATTCTCTTGAGCTCGTCACAACTTGGTATAGGTTCTTTGGTTATCTGCTCGACTTTCTTCCAGTCCGTCCCAATCCCCAATATTCCAATTTCTGCTGTTCGTAGACGGTCGCGTTTGTCGACTCCACGTTGACACTGCAAATATAAATCCTGAGCATAGTGCTTCTCTACAGAAACCTCGAATTTTGACAGCGCCTGTCCCCGCTGTGTTTTACCGTCCTGGGTGGTTGCCAGTTTTGTGATGTCGATTCCTTGACGAGCTAATTCTGGTCCAATGACGGGGTGTGACATAAAATCCTTGCCGTTCACATGGTATTTTACACCATGACTAGCAGTCGCGAGTTCCACGTTGAAGCGTGATGAACCTGTAAAAGCAAAATGTGGGTCCGGGACGGGTGGCGATGAGAAGAAGGTGGGTATTGTCGATATGAGCGAGAATGCAAATAAGATGAGGAGTGGTAGGAGTTGGATGAAAACGGAACGAGGCTCATTGGCAGTTTGGGCTTGTGCTCGGGCACCCGTTCGTGCTGTCCGGAAACCACCAGGACCAAACGTGAAGACAGCTAAAGCGCGGTTAAATCATGATGTGAATGAAGTGAGAAGTGAGAAGCGCACCGGGGCCACCACCGAAATTGCCACCAAATGCATTGCCAAATGGTCCACCTCTAAACGCATTGCCCCCTCCGAAGAACATATTGAATAATTCTTCAGGGCTCAACTCTCCTTCGAAGTTACCACCATTAAATGTAGTACCTCCTCCTCCAAAGCCTGAATCCGGAGACCTGCCTCCGAACCGCGATTCAGGATCACCACCACTACGATCATAGACTGCACGTTTTTGTGGGTCTAAGAACCAAGAATTAACTGAGGTGTACGAGGTACGAAAGCAAAGAGGTCATGCCTGACAGGACCTGGAATGCTTTGGAAACCACTAGGAATACGTGTTGAATGACCATTGCAACAACTGTAGGAGAGAAACACACACTTTTGAAAGCTTCGTCTGCACCTGGCGCCCCATTTTTATCTGGATGCAATGCAAGAGCAAGCTAGTCACCCAATCGTGCAGATTGTCAGCACTGTGTCACGTAAGATAATTGAATAACACTGTACCTTCCGATAAGCCTTCTTGATTTCCCCCTCCTCACATTCCCGTTGCACGGACAGAATTTCATAGTATTCTGTCACTTTGCATGCTCGCACTCGTTTCACAGTAGCATGTTGCTCCGTTGTATACTCTCTCTTCTCGCCACCCATCCCACCAGCAGTCCCATTTGAACCCGTACCCGAGGTCGTACTACCATTCCCATTCCCGGACGCTTGGTTATGTCTCTGCTTCGTTCCACTCGCAGAAGGGTGTGCCTCAGCTCCAGAGGACGATGACCCAGCTGCTGAAGACCCTGCCTGTGTTTCACCAGCATTGATAGATGCTAGCAATCTGACAGCCTCGGGAGTCTCGAAGAGTGTAATAGATTTTTGACAGAATTTCCTTGCTGCGGACCAGTTGCCTGCGTCATAGTGTTTCTTGGATATTGAGAGACATCGTTGGGCCTCATCTTTGTTGCTTTCCATATGTCCGCGACTGAGTCCAGCTGAAGCTGAGGTGGTGAGGTCGGTGAAGACGTGGAGGAATGCTAAGGTAAATTGAGGTTAGGGTTATCGCTTCGGGTCAGCGAGAACCCGCTGTCGACTTGGGTGACTGTCAGCATCATCACGATGTTACTCATGTGTTCCCAAGTCTTGTCCAAACTCTAATCACCTCTTGCTTCCTCTAATCTCCTTGGTGAAACACCGCGCACTAACACTGTAAAGATGTCGATTAACCCAGACGAGGAGCCCTCTGAGCTCGCACGTTTTCGTGCCGAATGGAGAGCTGAAGTTGAGCGGAAGAAGAACGCTGCTTTACCTTCATCGTCCACGACTACGACTCATGACAGCACAAGTGATCCACAACAAAGTGGACCTAGCGCGGTTCTAGCTGAAAACCCACTCACTGCCTACGTGAAAGCAGGCTCTAAGCCGGCTACTGGTTCCAGCTCGACTGTACCCAAGCCCAACTTGAACCGGGATGTATCCAATGCCCCGCCGTTATCAAGAGCGACAGAGTCAGCTCTTCAGGTCTATCGTCGAGCAATTCATCACGAGCAATGTGGTGAACTCGACGAGGCATTGACACTGTACCGTGCTGCCTTCCGAATGGTACGCATTTCTATCCTCCATTGAAGCTGGAAGTAACCCCTCCACGAAAGGACCCCAATATCGACCGCGTATATCAACGAGAGGAAATGCTTGCTTCCATTCTCGCTGCACAGCAGAACCCTATCAACGCCGCTTCTCAACCCGGTCACCATCGCTCGGAAAGCGGGGGTGTGGTCGATGTCCTCGTTCAACAAGTGGCTAGTTTGAGTTTAGGGCAAGGTGTAAACATCACAGGCACACTGGCCTCCGTCCTCTCGAATTTTCCTCAACTCCTGAAATTCGAACCCGAGGACGAGAACGAGGGGTTATTCATCAGCTTGATTCCAGATGAAATCATCATCATGGTCATATGGCTGCTTGATCCTACTTCTATCGAACGTTTTGGCAAGGTTTGTCGGAAGACTCGGGTTCTTACGTTGGATCCTACAATATGGAGGTACAATTTATCCTATTTCTTGGATTTTCGATAGAACTGATAATTTTCTGCCTGTAGACGGCTTGTGCGAACGATCTACAAGCCTCCACAGATTGAATGCGCAGAAGACTTGGTCACAGCTGCGAACTTGTTCCAGAACGATTACCGGCGATTGTTCATTGAACAACCCCGAGTTCGGTTGGACGGTGTCTACATCGCTGTTTGCCACTACGTGTAAGTGGTTATTCACAGGCAGCGATGACTCGTGTCCTGAGTGCGTTTCCCCGCTCCAGCCGGCCTGGATTGAGTGAGAACCATTGGGTGAATGTAAGTCATATTGCTAAAGGTTCGGTTCCGAACGTTGCTGACTTCTACTATGCAGATAAGCCATTTAATCACCTACCATCGCTACCTGTAAGCCCTTTCGTATGGCCGTCCGCCACGGAACTGAATTGACTCATCTTCCAATGTCAATAGTCGGTTCTTCCCAAACGGTCAAGTCCTTTCCTTATTGACGAACGAGGAACAAAGTCCTCAACAAGTCATACCACTACTCAAACCAACCTTACGAATGAAGGTTCGTGTATTAATCCCTCAGCGCTCCATGTAAAACAAACAACGAAACAGGGATTATACCTTGGAACCTGGTCTCTAATCGGAACCACAATCCACCTCTCAAATTTAGTCGAAGCGAGTGGAAAATACCCAATCCCAGATCCTATAGACGGAGATTTGGTGGTTCCCTTCATACCGCCGCCACCACTTCTTCTATCTCAGGCACCTCTTGCGCCACTGGTTTATGGGTACGGTCATCACCACGGAGCCCACGGCGCCCACAACAACGCGAATAATAATGCTACCTCAGACAACTTACGATACATATTCAGTATGACATTAGGACTCCGAGCTAGACCAAAAGGAAGATGGAATAAGCTTGATATCGAGTCTTATGATTCGATTAATCTGGGTACAGGTGATACAACACCCGTTGCGTTGAAACATGAGAGACCATTTTGGTTCTCGAAAGTCCGTTCTTATGGTTGAGATGGGACCCATCGACAGGGTCGGTGCTGTTGCGTATACTTAGACTTTGCTGTGGAGCCGTAGACTGTTTCATAATGCTTTCGAGTTGGTTTTCGTAGGTCGAAATGTGATATTGTTATCACAGAACCATCGTGGCATCAACATACGTTCGCTTTAGGCTTGCACTTGCAATAGTGAACACATCATGTACCAGCGAAGGAGGAAAAAAGGGCGATCTGATAATGATTGAGGAAGCACCACCTCCTGACTAGTAGGCCCGTATGCGGTAGCTTATCGTACATCGATATCACCAAGACCCAAAAAAGAGTAACCCAAAAAACCCATGGAGGCAAGGACGCCAGAATGATGAATCTAGAAGAGACGGAGAATACATGATGGAGGGAAAAGTGAACGAGAGGGGAGTAGTAACGGCAACGAAGCCTCTAACGCAACCGGCCTAGGAGCTTCTAACTGAAGACCCGAGGTAGGTAGGTGAAAAAAATGGGATAAAAATGACGAGTGTGCATATACTGTAGATGAAGTGCATATGAACTACGAAAGATGTGGTAGATCCCCGTAACACAAAACAGAGCCACTCAATACGCCACATAAGCGACACACAAAAGCGGGAAACCCGCGTATAGACCCAACCAGAAAACGACATTCCCCATCAGCTTGTTCCGTTTTATGATAGGAATTCGGCTGACGAGGATGAGCGGTATTTGAACGAGCTACAATGAACACGTAAGAATGTCAACAAGTATCCCCTTGACGAATACCTCGGGGGACTAACCTGCAAAACGAAAAGATACATTCTAATCTTCTGGGTCACCACCGCCATAACCAATTCATGAACACAAGCGCTCAAGAAGAACGTAGCGAACATAGCACTCGATTTGGACATCTTGTAACTCAGAATAGAGGGTGCATAAACGTGTCGTAGGAGGAACGCGTGCACGGGTTTATTCCACTTTCGAGAAAACTCGTCCCATGACGTAGAGTTCCACCAGTCTTCGTAGAATTGACGATCTGCGAAGCTGAAAGTAGTTGAGAAGTGAGTGAAGGTGAAGTCGTGATGATACAGATGTGCTTACTATGAAAGTTCGGCAAATGCGTTACAGATACATTCTGAGAACAGTGATTAATATTTGGTAATATGAACGGAAAGGCGCTTACCGAAGATGATATAGAATAGAAGGAGGTAGCTGATCATGAATGGTAAGGCGAGATCAAGCAATGAACGGAAGAAGGATTGGTCTGGTGTTGGGAGGAAGGGTAGGATGAAGGTCTCGGTCACGGTGTAGAGCAGTGCAAAGGTTCCAAAGGTAGCCACCTGCAACGAGAAACCGTATGAGCAAGTGACACAAACTGAAGAACACGATAACGCATACAGTCTTCTCAAAGATGTAAAGTGGTCGAATACTACAGAAAGATAGGTCAACTCAACTCCAAACCTAATGAAATCAAGACGTACCGATCTGTCCTAGGGTATTCAAGTTCGTAAACAAGAGATGGGATTAACTGATATACAGCAAAATTCTTCCAGGAAATATTGTTTGGCCAGGCAACATGTTCAGGACCAGTGCTGACAAGGTCAGATTGCAACTCTGAATACTCCTTGGCAATGTTCGCAATAGACTCGTCCGGATGGTCAATGAGTGGGTGTGGGCCAACATCAGGAGACTTTTTGTCATCGGTCGACTTGTAAATAAGGATAGGTGTAGAGCTCCCGCCGTTGGACGTATCGCTGGATGTGCTTCGCTCCATGGCAACAGCTGCAAGTCGTTTCCGCAAGGCCACGGCTGTAGGGACATCTAAGTAGGTTGCTGAGGAACCATGAGGAATGTGGGGAGTTCCCGCTGGTGTAGGTTCGGATGTATCATCCGAGGTGCTCAAAGTGGCCTCGATGACGGCCTCAGCTTCTGCTCGTTGATGTTGCGCGTCCAGGATAGCTTTCTCCCATCCGCCAACTTTGTCCGTTAGGGCTTGCATTTGTTCGAGGAGAATTTGCGATTGTTGGGAGGCGTTTTGCAATTGACCATTGACCGTCATATAGGAATGTACTTTCATGATCATGACCTGCGAGAAACTGTAAGCAGCAACGCAAGGCAGAGATAAGCAAACTTACGATGGTGTGTAAGGTCAGGAAACCGGACTGAACCCAAGGCCATTTCCTATAAATTACGACTTTAGTTTAGCGTAATAGTGTAATGACATCATACTCACCGGTTGAAGGTCCAGGCAACGGCAATGAAGAGAAGCAACGTTTGAAGAGTATGTTGAAGAATGACTCCAGTCCAATAATAGCGTATCCAGCCTCGACTGATTGCCTTGGCAAACGGTACACACAAGAAGGTGCTCCCCACGAGCACGGCATCGCTCAAAGCGAGAGTTATGGCATCTTGTGAAAACATAGTCGCAAATCCTAGATTGAGTGCTTGTCCGTTTGCTTCGATACTTCCCACATATGTGCGAACGGTCCAAATAAATATGGAAGTCCAAAAAAGTGTGAAGAAACCCTATAAGGAATAGACATGTCAGTGATTGACTTGAAATGTCAAGATAAACGCCAGTTAAAAGCGAAGTTACGAACGCGGAATTCATTAGCACCAGATGACTTGTTGTTGATATCGAAATGAGATTGGCGTGGAGCGAAGGATATCAGGGCGCGTAGCTTGTTGGACTGACGAGAGCGAAACGGTTTGGACACGTATAGAGTTCCTTCAGATGTTTTGAAACCACCACTTGCCGTACGAGCCGGCACGACTATGGTTTCCTTGCTCGCTTTGCCGTTCATTTGAAGTACGAAGACGGTGGGTGAGTGGGAAGAAAGATGAAAGAAAAAGAGAAT
This sequence comes from Pluteus cervinus, assembly GCA_004369065.1. Classification (NCBI taxonomy): domain Eukaryota; kingdom Fungi; phylum Basidiomycota; class Agaricomycetes; order Agaricales; family Pluteaceae; genus Pluteus; species Pluteus cervinus. Next base: position 9,867 of record ML208545.1, read on the forward strand.
GTGGGTGGCTGCGGAACGATATTAAGAGTGAAGTAATGATATTTGGGACTTGAACGAAGGCGAAAACGAAGAATGGGGGTAAGAGGGATATGTGCAAAGGCAGAGACCGGTCAGCCTCTGCTCGACTGGTGGCTGTATCTGGTCAGCAGTGTTGCCGTGACAAATACTTTTGGCGTGCTACGTCATTCCATATCCTGGGCAGTGCGTGGGCGATGTCATTCTTGACACTGTTTCTCCTCGGGTCAAAGCGATGGGAGTACGATGGAGTGAGTATTGCCATTGGCTATAAGGGCGCATGTACAGGAGGATACAAAAGAAAGAACGAGGATTGAAGAGGTATTCGAAGTTGTTACAATTTGTAAAAAAAAATGTCGATCCAGTTTCAAAGCACCAGCCTCAAAGATGAAGGCGATGTTCTGCCAGGATACCCCGCACAATGGCGAGACCTTCCTTCTGGCCGGCTAGTTTAACGCGCAGCAAGTGAGTAGCATTGCAAGGCGTAGATAAATTCGGCGTCGATAAGGGGTCACAAAACCGAGGATCTCGTGCAGGAGAGTGCATTCAATTTCTGGGGTCCATAAAAGAATTTGTGTTGAAGAATAGAGAAGTTGTTATCGGTCGTGAAGAGTTCAAAATTTTGAAGAATTTTGCTGTGTCCCGACTTTGCTCGAGCTTGGCTACAGCTTCAGCACGTGGCCCAAACAGTGTGCTCACGCAGACTCAGTCTTTCCACTGGCAGAGGCACATCGCAGTCCTCGCAAGGACCCACTTGTTTTTCCACTACCAGGCCAAAGAATTAGTAGCTTCTTGCTATACTTTGGCCCAAATACACTACTATGTCACAAAGAAAGCCAGCACAACATCACACACTTCCTGCGAACCCGACCTACGTCGAATTTCCAAGGACGGATGGTAATCAAGCGCTATGGCCGACACACACCACCAAGATCGTAGACTCGGATGGCCAGGTTAACTTTATGCTTCACCTGGGACTGGACAGCCCTATTTCTATCAAATGGAGAGTGCAAGTAGGGAAAGCAGTTGCACTTGACATGAATATGCCTGGTAAGCTTCCTGTTCTCCTCTGATTATAAATGCGAGTTTTCATCCATGTCGTAGAAGGAACCTACGTTCTAAAGGACTGGCCGCCGGGGTATCGTATGTTTGATCATCATAAAGGGCCAGAGAGAGGTCCACGGCACGACGTCTATCTTTTCGGTACGTACGAATCCCCTCAAGCCCACTCGACCTGAACGTCCATTCCGATAGGATCGCCTAAGGGTAAATTTCGCTCAATCAACGAATTCATTCCACATGCGATCTGGCTCATGCACAATGATGCCCACGCCAGCTGCCTTTGCAAATATTGTTCCAAGAAGACACAAAAGGAAATCACAGCAAACTTGGGCATTCTAGCTTCAACACCTGGTCCATCTTCTCCAGTACCCTCTAGGGGTCCACGACTTCCACGAGAAAAGGAGAAAGAGAAAAAACCAAGGGAGGCGTTTATCCAACGGGAACCTCAATATTATACCTCGGTTCAACGCGTTCCAAAACCTGTTCAATTGCCACAGCCACCGGGCACACCAAAGCCCGCAATGGTGGTTGAGCGTAACGCGGACCTTCGCGCAGTCTCCTCTAAAACGTCGATGGTGTTAAGAAGATGGTTTAGGGATGGCGAATTGCTCTGGTGCGCTATCAAGCCCATACACGATCCTCTGTCAGGCCTTTCGATCACGCTATGGCCCGGGATTGTGAACAACTTCAGGTTGCATTCGGACGTTGTTCGCAAACCGAGTCCAGTCGAGAATGAAGCAGAGCCTGTAGTTCCTTGGTCTGTCAAGCAATCCACAGTTTACAAGATACAGCTCCTTGCTGTTGCACATATAATCGATGCAGCGGACCACGAAGTCCTTCCGTACCAAGCTCACGTTCTAAGTGCGGAACTCCTCGACGCATTACAAACCCCCCCTGCGACTTCGTTCAATCTTAACCGAGGCGACCTACAGAAGTTCAATCCTTACCCAGATGGAGACGAAGTCCCAGCGTTCTCAGATGCAGTTGCCCCATATGCAATGGCTGTTGAAATTGCTAGCACACTATCAAGCTACTGGTCCCTAACAGATGATTGGCATTTCCATTATTCCGTAAAACCACCGAAACCACGACCTTCGGCTTCTTCGCTCGCACATATACAGGGAAGTCAACCGCAGACACTACAAGCAGCCCTCGAGGCAGCTGCGCAACATAATGCCTCGACCGGTAGCAGTTCAGCTCGGCTGAATGGTGGTAGTGCTTCCACTTCTGCGTTGGCATCACAACCACAACCGGAGAAAGAAAAAGAGAAGATGACAACGACTGCGGCGACGCGTTCTGCCGGCGGTTCGGGAGATGAGCAGGTGGTGACGCAAGCACGGTTTCAAGGGTTGTGGTGGGGTACGGAAAGGATTTGGACGGATGAACTTATTCGATTGAAAGTTCCAAGAAGGTGTCTTGCGCCTAAAGGTGCTGAAAATATTTATCCTCCATCTGGACCTGGAAAGTCTGCGAAGGAGAGTTGGGAAAAGCGAGGAAGGGATTCGGCAGAGTTGGGAGCAGGGACGAGAAGTATGTTTATGAGATTGGATGGGTTGTTTATAGCGGATATACCCCAGCCGGAGGGTGGGGTAAGGAAGGAGTGTAGAGCGAGCGGGATGTTGTATGAGTTGGCGGATTTAGATTGGGACGACCCGGATGTGCAAGATGGTGATGAGAAGGTTGCAGATGGACAACCCTCGTCGTCATCAAAAGCAGCCACACCCAGTGCTGCCTCTGCCACGTCGCGTCCGGCGGATCGTCCAAACGGACAATTATCGGAGCCTGGGATACCTTTCCCCCTCCCTGATGCACCACAAGGATATAGATTCAGGCCAATTCTTACACCGTCACATGAAGCTGTGATGTCTCTCAGTCTTATCAGCGGGCGGTACTATCCACGAATTCTTTCACACCCGTTGCTCGATGAGATTGTCGAGCAGGCGTTGACAAACCCTTTGGAATCTGGAGGACTTCTAAAGTCCAGTCATCTATGGGCATTGGAGGGTCTATCTGCAGGCTACTACAACTCTGTGGACCCTACATATTATCGACCGGACAGATTCAAGATGGTGGAAGATGCGGACAAGAGTGCACATACCAGCTTGGAGGCGCATAAACAACGACGACTGGAGTTGAATTTGAAGCAAGAGGTTGATGAACTGGAGATGGGTGCTGAGTCGGCAAGTGCTCCACCGCAGCATTTTGCTATGGAAGTCGATGTTCATTAGAAAGATCTGATTCTGAACCGGAGTTCGCGAGTAAACGGGTGATTTGTCGTGTATTATCCAGCTGCTTTCGTTGTATTCGCCTTCTTCACATCTTTTGGCACGTATATTGGGCATGCCGACATTCATGGGCATAGAATATAATGTAATACTTTTTTGTTCCAGTACAAGCGCCACCGTGAAGCGTTCAGTGGGAGGCCGAACAGTGAGCGGGCCAAAATTGGACAAACAAGGGACTCTGGAGGTTACATAGGTTCGCTTGCGCCGAACGTAAGACAGACCACGCACTCATCTTCCTCGACGGGTTTATCGAGGAACCGTCGGCGTCGCCCCAAGGCTCCACCGCCCTTATACCCCTTGTTCTCCTTTAACGACCTCCGCCAGCGGAAAGTGACCGAGTGACTTCCGGCGGTTCCTCAACACTCGACTCGGTGTCCAACAACTCTTTTGCCTTCATTCTTTGTTTCTCTCTTTTATCTTCGTCCATTACTCTCATATGGCACAAACCATCATCTCGCCTCCAAGAACCGTCATCTCCCTGTCGTCGTCGTCGTCGTCGTCTCAGGTCCCACCAAGTCCTATAAATGGGGTTCGTTCATCACCCGCCTCAAACTCGTCTTCGTCAAGTTCCGCCTCTTCGTCTCGGATATCTCTGGGTCAGGCAGACGAAGGCATGCTGAATTTCAATTCAGAAGGGTGTATTTGATATTGATTGCGGTTATTCAGAAAATGTCACCATCACGGCTGGTAGGGTACTGTCGAAGAAGCTAGGGAAACAGAAGAGCCAAGAGTACGTCCCGCCCGCCATGAGGCAATCACAGCTCTCTTTTAACTTTTCAAAATGTCTAGAGATCTACGTATCCTAGCCGTTTCAACAAACATGACGGAACTTTCATATGTCATCTCCGATATACAGACTCGTATCTTTGGTGCGTTATGTTCACCATTTGCAACGTGGTTGTGAAGGGTTCTCCGCTCAATCCACGATATCTTACTCGTTTTATCTTCTCGTAGAAATTCAAGAACTGAGACATAAATCACATTCTTCGGGAGATGCGGGCAATACGACGACTGTCATCGACCAATCACTTGTAAGTCTGGATGAACGGTTGGAGTCTGTCGAGAAGGGGATGAAGGCGATTAATGAGACGCTCGAACCCGTCCTCCGTAATGCACCCACACCCACAATGTCATCAAGCGATGATGCCCACGAGCACACTGCCATTTTAAGGAAACATGATGCACTTTTGGCAGAATGGCAATCGGTGCAACACGAGAGCGAGGTGCTTCGGGAGGAATTGAAGGAGGACAAATGGTTGACCGTGTTCAGGACAGTGACCGATCAAGCAGATGGGATGATGTCAAGTTTAGAAAAAGCTGTCAATCGATGTCAGGTGAGTGCTTTCTTTTACCCATTCGTGGCCATGCATCATGGTCGTGTGTTGGTCCGGCCCTGTCACCGAGGCTAAATGTTGTCTCTTCCTCTTGTAGGAATTCATATGGCAAGTCCATCGGAGGGGTGAAGACAGTTCACTGGGATCACATCTATCGACACCACATAGAGGTGATAAACCCCAGATAAGCTTTGAAGTTTTCGCCACGCTTCTTGAATCCTATGAGGCAAAGAAGAAGTAAGTTCTCTTGCTGCGTTTAATCATGAAACTCATGGCTCACGGAACTTAGACATTATATGCCCGCTACCTCGAAGGTTTTATCCATCATCGACAAAGGAGTACGGGACCGAGTAACCAAGAATGGTGAAACCCTGAGACGACATGCTGAATCTGCGCAGCGTTGGAAAAACCTACGGGAGCGGATTAACCGGACGGATGGGGAGATGGAATCAGTCCGCAAAATTCTGCTGAGCGGAGAGCTGAGCCCGAGCGAGAATGGCTCGAGTACATCTGGTACCATGTCTACGAGGAATGGATATCTCGCCACTCCTCCGAACGGTGGGAGGATGTCAAGAGCGCCAAGTTCGAGTACAACAATATCACGGTCTATGTCTCCCCTGCGCAAGATTGCCCGAAAGCTTACAGGCAACCGTCATGGACTCAGCCAGACTACGCATGTTACACCATTGAACGTTAACAAGCTTAGTACAAATCGACAACCTTCCTCGGAACCTCAACGTACTCGGAATTCGTTCTTCAATTCGCTGAAGAACCACCATCCAGCACCCCCATTGACGCCGGAACGTCCATCACACAAGTATAGTCAAAGCCTAACACCGGATTCATCCCCTAGAGCGGGGGTCAAGGTTGACAATAGTACTACGAATTCAAATTCAAAGTTTGCTCCAAAGCAACGTTGGAATAGCTCGACAAAGGTCGAGGTAGAGGCTCGAACGGTTAGAGGGACAACTCCTAAACGACCACCTTCGGCAACAGGTATCTATGGCTCGCACGATGATCCTCCTCCCCTTCCCAGTGGATATGCAACACCCTACAAACGAAGTCTTTCTAGAGCGTCCATGACTTCGTCAAGACCATGGTCCCCTGTTACTTCTTCAATATCCACCAACCCCTCATCCGCATACCCGCCTCCTCTACCTTCTTATCGGCCTGGTTCACGTGCACAAACTCCTTCCAATGGTCTGGGTTTGAGTGTTACTACTCCCCGTCCAAGACCAAAAACGCCTAGTCATATCCCAGCTCCACCCAAAGGTCTACGATCAATATCTGGCACTATGTCAGATGCAGGATGGGATGATGACGATCAATCCCCCTTGCGTCGGACATTCTCACCAACGTTTTCGACATCAGGTGCGAGTGTTTCTGGAACGTCAGCACATCCTCCGAGACCACCCAGTCGTTCGATGATTCCGGTCCCCAGTGTTCATCTTTCGTCGGCTTCGAGACCTTCTTCATCGATGTCAAATTATTATAGATCGGAGAGTCCGTCGAATGCGATGGGCTTTAGATCTACTGCTATGAGGGCTCAGACGCCTGATGCGTTTAAGGCGCGGACAAGACCGCCTAATAGACCTCTAGCAAAGGCTCCTCCATCTAGTTTCAATCATAGTGGCGGGAGTGGCGGCGGGAGTGGCGGCGGGAGTGGCGGCGGGAGTGGGAGTGGACGTACACCATCAAGACCTGCAAGTCGAACGGGAGCGTTTACACCTTCAGGATTAGGCGATAACCCACATGAATATACAGCGAGGAACCCTAGAGATCCTTTGGATGTGGAGATTGCGATTGTGGTGAACTCGATACCTCATGGGTTGTTGATTGAACGAGTGGATCCGCCTTTGAAGGCGGCGCCGAAGGATGGAGAGGAGATTAAAGCGCAATATGCGTTTTCTAATATTTCGAGTAGGAAGGTGGTTACGTGTCGGTTGACGACGTTGACTAGGGCTGGGAAGGCGGGGACGGAGTTGACGACGAAGAAGGTGATGTGTCGGGTTGGTGGAGGTCAGTTTGATTTCTTTTTCTTTTTCTTGGTGTGCCCTCTTACTTGTATGGACCGCGTGCTGATACCTTTTTTTGCTGTATCATTAGGGTGGCAGGATTTGACTCAATACATTCTCAACCGTCAAGCTGGTGCGTAAATAGACAGGTAGTATGTTTGATCAAAGTCTCGGGCTCATTCCCTGGCTTTGACTCATTACCCCCCTTTCATTTTGCTGTTTTACTCTTTCTTCTGTTGTGTATGATTCATGTCTTTGGGTGGTCGTGGTTACCGATTGGGGGTTTACCATCTGTAGTAAATACAGTACCACCCACCAAACGAACTACGGACCTACCCCAAGCATATCTTTATCCACCCTTTCATTTTCTTCCCCACAAGTTTTACCCATTGCTTGTTCAATCCGGTCAATCAATGTCATACCTTCCATCGGACTTGTTGGCCTTGTCAATCATTTTTACCATGTTCATATACAACTTGTAGTACTTGCATCTCCCCCCTACTCTTCCCTCGTTGCCCATTACGCACACCACACATAACATACATAACAACTCTACACATATACACCACACCTCGCCCTCCCCACGTCCTTCGTCCCTAGTGACCGTTCCATCTCAGTCTCGGTCTCGGCCCCCCAGTCTTTTCCCTTCGTCCTCGTTGATATCGATAACACGTCTCTAGTCCGTTCATTGTTGCGCTTTCGTAGTATGGAAACTTCATATTGGTAGTATGCTCTTTACTTTATAATGATATACTTGATCTGAACTTTTGGTTTGGGGATGAGGATTTTGAGTATCCGAGTCAACCCGGCGATCATCGAAGTGTCGACAGATTTGTGTACGACTGAATTCATTCTCAGACGAAGAAAAACTCTGAGAAACGCAGTCAATGCGGATATTCTTATTCCGGTTGTAAGACTAGTATATTGTCCAGTAGCTACGGTAACGAAGTCCTCTGAGCAGAGGATGAGGTAAACGGTCAAGATATCACGATGAGTACCGTTGGCTATGATCACTGCGTATCAAAATATGAATACATGCTTTTGTGATCACGATTTGGCGCCAACATGTAGAAATAAGTAGGAGATGGGACCGAGTTCAAGTTGCTGTCTAGCTGGGGGACGAGTCGGCCTCAAGTTAAATGATGACAGTGTAGCACGAGGACCCAGCAGAACCGAACAACGCGCCACGAGAGAACATGGCGGAATTCTCGCTTGGAGCTTGAAGGTAACAGTATCGTGCTGGACGCGAGCACAAGTCGAGAAGTCCAATACGTATGCTCAACGTTAAAAGCACATGAATATATATCGGTTGAAATCGACATGTGACCAGACATCATTTGAGCCGCCTACTTGAAGAGGCGAGAAATTGGAGGAGCGTCTGGGAAATGATAGGGGTGGGCCACATCATCCCGCGATGGTTTGATCTAACATGTCAAGTTCGGTTTGACATACGAAGTAGGTTGCACGACCTGCAAATCGGCCTCACCGGCCCATTGCAGCAGCAGGAAACATACACTGTTAGATGGCACAAGTAGACCAGGAGTATGGTGATTGGAAGTAGAAGGCCGGAACCAGGTTGGGGAACATGACCATTGGGCGTAAAGTTCTTGGAGAAAGGAGGGTTGGAAAAAATAGATTTGCTGGTCCTGACCGGTCAGTACGGGTCAGTACTGGTCAGTTCCAGAGTCCGGAAGGTTGTGGTGGGTGGTGCTCCTGCTTTATCACCCTTCCACCGGGATTAGACATTCATCGTCGTTCCTTTGGGCGAAAAGTATGCGGTGTAAAATGTAAAATTGAGAATAACCCAGAACCAGGTAGGAAACATGTGGGCACCGAGCCGCAAAAATCCCTGGAGGAAGGAAATAATGAGATGGTGCTGGTCAGTCCCAGCGTTCGGAGCTCCGGGGGTTGTTCCTTGTTTATCGTCCGAGCCCTCCCACCTTTGGTCGTCGTGGCCCTGGGGTGATTTGGTGCGGCTAGGAGCAGTGATCTGGGTGCCATTGACGGCGAACTGCTAGCAATTCGATAGGAGATTGCCTGTATGTTTTTGAAGAGGAGCGTAAACTCAGCCAGCTCGACCACTCTGTCCCGCACCCCGGACTCTTTTAACCTCTCCCAATCCTCCTGGAAACTATGGTCTGTTCCGGGCACTAGCTTGTGATTCATCGCCATCATCCAAAATTAAGGTGTCCCGAGAAGGTGCCCAGGAAGGCGTCTTGACAACACGGCATACATTTCACGATGGAGGGCTGTTGCACAGGCAAAATAGGAGGAATCGACTTTGTGGCTGGGGCGTAAAACTAGGAGATAACGACCACAGTGCGATACCATGGAACCTTGCGCACCCCAGCAGGAATAAAAGCAGTGTTGGCCATCCCGTTACCTCATCGATTCATCCCTTCCCCCCATCCTAATTCTGCGGCGACAAAAAGTCTAGTGGATGTAGATATGTCAAATTTAATTTGGTGAGATCCTGGAGAGAAAGGAACTGGGTTCGTCGCCTGCTTCCCCTCCATCCACAGCCTCTTACTGATTCTTCCCGCATCTGGGAATTCGGAGGGCATTGTGCTTGCCTCGTTCCGGGCCAGAAACTGGGAGAGACTTAGTGGGGGGTCACATGGTGTGATATGAGCGAGAGGAAATCTTGGACTGATCTGAAGTCAAGGCAAGGAGAAAAGGGGATACGAGGTGGATGGTTTAGAGGGGGTCTGGGGGTAGCCTCTGGCCGATGTGGTGGTGCAACGATGCGAAGTTTCGAGGCCTCGATAGACCTGAAGTTCGTCACATTGTTTGACCAGCTTGGATGGCGGTCTGATACGAGGGAATTCGGGCATTATGAAGGCAGGGGGTGGCTACAAGGCCAGGAAGATGAGGGACTCTAAGCGGCAAATTTTTGGGGTGCAAGTTGGTTGGCATTGTCAGGCTTCGTGGTGCTTTGACCCAGCGGAGTGTGAACTCGGTGCTCGAGTGGCTCACAAACAGAACATTCGCGCCTCTTTCTACACCCTGCTAGGAAGGCGCTAGCTCTTGCCTGGATGCTATTTGTTAAGCTCGGAAGAATCTTACTGAATCACCAGGTCGGTATTTTGTCTTATTCAGACGAGGCGAAGGTCTCTCCCTCTTCTGGAATACTGACTTGTCGTCTTTTGAAGGGCTTCGGACGCATTGACTTGAAGGCTCCAGTATTCCTGAAGGCCATATATTGAATATTCCGATTTTTCATCATGGCTTGAGGCCAGGTCCCAGAGTTTTAACGTTGGACTGCCAGCATGCGGTCTGCGGCGGAATCAATTCAGCCACTGAACCACGAAGGCAGCAAGAGATGTTTTCTTCTAGTAGGACTGGGGCTTCAAGGTAAGCCCTACAGGCCCTTGTAGCGTCTTTGATATTGAAGAGCCGCGGGGCTAGGGCATATAGACCGGAGAGGATCTCGTCGACAGCACCGGAGTCAGGTTGTCCCCTCGAACTGCAGGAAATACGGCGATCATCCAACGGTCATATCAGAATACGTTCTAGAGACCAGCCACTGGTGCCCAGGGAATGGATGCCAACGACGCCCAAGTCATCGATTCGTTCGCGCGATGCAGGTTCGACCATGGCGTTCATAAGGCGTGAGCACATCTCTTCTTTCTTGTCCTTTCTTTTCAATTCATATAATTGACTCGAGGATGTTAGTTGACGTGTCCTTGGTCGAGGTCGCCAAGTGAATGCCGGACTCAAATCGTCGGCCTTTCTTGACAAGGCGTGGTCAGATCTTGAACCCAGCAGTCGAGGTATTGAAGCACGACGTTGCTGCACACAAAGCGGTTGGTTGATATTCTGCCATAATAAGGTGGGTAGTTTATGAGTCAGTTTGAATTCGGGATCTGTGTGGCCAACTCACGCTCATTTATAGTGTGACGCAGCCCTGTAACGACAAAGTGTCACGAGCGCCGTGTTGCCTTATTTGGGGCTTGTTGAGCGGGCGCTCGCTGAACACGGCAGCCTGGAATGTACGGCGAGGCGCGTTCCATGATCTAGAGAGGTTCGTCGCAGTGCCTAAAGGTGCTGTTTCGGGCCAGGGCCTCGAATATCCATCTTCCCGAGTATTCCACTCCTCATCCGCCGTTCCACGAGCGGAGGTCGCCAGTCGGTGAAGCCACAGACACCCAGGTTGGAGACCCTAACAAAGTGTACAGCACAAGTCTTCGCAAGAGCCCTGATACCACAGGAAGAATGCAGATAGCGGTGCAACGAGAACCTTTGTCAGTTTTGGCCACCCGAATATTGCTTTCTCGCCGCAGATGCACAAAGCGTTGACAGCAAGTCGACTGAGACCATCTGTCGAGATTTGCCCTCTTCCTGGAGTGGTGTTACAGGCTCTACACAGCCAGTAGTTTCCGGGGTTTGACGTGGTCGGGACAAGGATGATGGCATTTTGGGACGATCTAGTCTTTTGGTCAACCAGAAGAATGCCGCCTCCCTTAACATGTTCTTTGCGTTTTGGGGAGCTTAGTCGTTTTGCTACATAACCGGGCCTTATTCACTCCACCACTTTCAACCTCTTCTCTTCTCCTCACCCTCTGCTATTCCTGTGTCAATTTTCATCGTCCTCCATCCCCTCCTTAGCCAGAGATGGCTACACAGTCTCCTGGATTTAGTCGTGTCCCTCAGCGCACTACTCAAAGCACTCGTCACGCCACCTTCGTCGCGGAACTCGATAAACCACCTCAACCCCGGGCCACTTCATCACGATACAGCTGGCCGACTTTTTCAGAAGTCATTTTTCATCATGCACACTTCATACCGCCGTCACCTGCTCCTGTACTTTCACCTCCCCAACCACCCTCTTCACCGCAACACACGCACACGCGTCCTCGTCGACGCAAGTCGCGTCAGTCATCTTCTGTGCCGAAGCATTGGTCCATGGTAACACCCCTTCCTTTAGTACGAGTCACCCAGCTGAAAATTCCGTAGAAAACGATATACAATCACGAGAACGTTGATGGGGATATCACTGCATACCTTCAGGTCTGTTCCTTTTTCTCTTCCTCAACTTATTCACGATCAACTCAATTGTGTTTCCCATAGGCGCCTTCATCAGTTCTAGCCGAATTCCCTGACTCGAGGCCCTCAAAACACATTATCGAGCAACAGACAACACAAATGGAGGAGATTCAGGAGGGGTCACATCGTCATCGATACTTTCATGCCGTTATACTCGTAAGTTTCCTCGATCCTTGTCAAAAAAGTTGCCCTCGTTGACTTTTGCGTTGTCCCTTGCGGTGTCGTTCAATTCTAAGACCCTTCGCCGTCTCGGACGCAATGTGCGGGGTGGGAGTCCGAATTCACCGTGAATTTTAGACGTTACTCGAAATACGGGCGTCTTCCTCTGATTTTCTGTCTTCTCTCTCCCTCGACTTAATGTATCTGTATCATAAATCACGCTTCTTTGTTACTCTTTTGTTGCTCCATTCTGCTTTGGATAATTACACCGCGTAATACGTGCTCTAATTTTTAGGCGAAGAATATATTGGCAACTACTTTCCGAAAGAAAAACGGAAGAAGGGCCGAAGCAAAGGTGGCCTCGAGCAAACCAGGAGGTAGTCGTTCGAAACCAAAGCTACTTAACCCAGGATGCCGATTCTGGATGGGTGTCCGAATCCGTGACTTGTCTGCGCGTTCAGAGGGCCCGGGAAACTCGGAGCAGGAGACAGCGCGCAGGGTTTTACTGTAATGATTTGGAGATTGCACGGTGTAGCATTTATTATTGCAATTCATGAGAGGATTAGAAATTTCGGGACCATACCGTAGTGCGCAAACGATTTTCCGTGCAATGCGGCGAGAGATGGATTGAAGTCTACTGTTGTTACAGAAAAAGAATAGCGCGTTTAAGAGATGCCTCGGGACGAAGCCAGAGACATCAAAGCAAAAAACGTCGCGGCCCGGTGAGTGGCCTTGTTCCCAAGGTTTTGTAGTGGCCAGGAAGGGGTGTGTGGAACAAAAACTCGACGAAGGCTTCATTCCTCAGTTTTTAACAGCTAGCCGTCGCTTACGGTTTACAGATAGGTTGGATCGAAAGTGGCTTGTACAGCTAAGGGAAACATAAGAAAGGATGAAGATAATGGGAATTTGAACCCATACGCGTCAGTCGTAAGCGGATGTCCGCTAGGGCAATGTCTTGGGCAATGCTTCTCTCGTCTTGTCTAGCGTGCCTTTCTTTCTGCCGAGCGTTCCATTCCTCCTGCTGAGCGAGTTTAACATCGTGGGATCGGATTTTGCGCTCAAGAAATTTCAGTTGTTGGAGACGAGAGTAAGCAAAATATGGCGTCTAAGCTGGGATAGGGGGTGTATTCGAAGACCCACTATCAGGCATATCGAGGTTGTTTAATGCGATATTGTGGACCGCAAGATTCCCGTTGAGGTCAGCGGGGCGACACCCCCTGTAATTTGGGACGATAGGTTTTGTTGACGCATCATGGTCGCGGTGGGTGAGAAGAGAGATAGATGGTGAACAGACTCCCACGAATGGATGTACCAAAATCGCACCCCACCTGGATTGAGATCCCCTGGCTAGTGGTCTGGCAATGGTTGGACAAAATGCCCCCAGGCAGCGTCCCAGGGAATTGAACCGAGAATTATGGATAAGTGGGAAACCAGGGACTGTAGAAAATTGAACCAGGTGGTAACGCTTGATGTGTACTCGCGCTGGTTCAGGGGAAATAGATTTAGAGGGATAAAAGGGGGAGCGAAAGCATGGGATGAAGGTGACGACAGGATGAGCCAGGACCTTCTAGTCTGATTTGGAGGCATCTGCGAGCGAACCGTATGATAGGGGTAAATAAGACTCACCCATAAGTATAGGCTCTGCGAACTCGAACTCTCCCCTCGATATTACACTGGATGTTTGCGAGTACTATAGGAGGAAACCCTGAAAATTGGGCACGGTCAATACAGCGGCCTAGCGGTCGTTTCGCTAGCGAAATCAAGTCCACAAAACAGAGAAGAGGGATATTTTGCTGAAGGCTATGACGGAGGAAGCATGGACGTCCTGTAGCCAGCATCTCGACATGTCCAGAAAAATGCCCTCTCCGGGGGCGACCTCCTGGACGTAAATGGGAGAGGCTTTCTCCGCAAATGATAGCCACCACACTGTGGTCATCCGCCCTTGAAGTGGTTGACAGCGAGTGGCTTCGCGCTTCTACGCGACTGTACACTGCGCACCATCCCATCCACCAATCCAACCGATCCCATAGATGATCACCACAGAGTGTCGAGAAAGCTGCTGGAACAATTATCACTGCTTGCCCATCGTCTGCCATCTCGGAATCCGCTCAGGTGTAGCTTGGACTCAATCCTGAGGTAGACTTGGTATACGAGGAGAAGGATGGCGTAGATAGGGAGAAACCGGTGGAAAAGATATTGGGATATGACTGGATTATTTGGGGCATCTGAGAGTCCTTCTGGTTCGAGGGGGTGGAGGTGTCAACTTGCTTGCATTATTCGACTAGCCGGTACGTGCTGTGGTGGTATAAAACCTGGGCAGCCCGATAGCCTGAAAAGCAAGTGGAAGGGGGGGTTATTGCCCAGAATTTTGGCGGTGCACTGGCAGGAGGCCTTGGTTTGTTCGCGGCGGAGTGTGAACTCGGTCGGAAGTCGACGAAATCACTGGGTGGCGCCTGCCGCACATTTCCACCACCCACCTTGGCTTCACCTTTTTTGAGCTCCCAGTTTTTAGCTGCATATCAGCCCATCGGCCAGGAATATTGTCAGATAAGATGATTATTATTGAACGGGTCGCCAGGGTGAGTATTTGTTCATACCACAACGCCCATTCGAATCAGCATGAAGAACTTGTTGGGTTCTCCAGGCACTTGGACGCATTGGCGGGAAGGCTCCAGTATCGCTGGTCATTGAACCTTGAATCTTCAAATATTTCAGATGGCGACTGCACGCAATTGGACACTCGGAGGCTTGGGGCTCGAAGTTAGACTTCCAGCACACGACAGGGATTTTATTAACTGGCTAGCGGATCATCCTGACGGCTGGGCGCCGAAGAGATAGAAGGCCTTGCACACACTCGACATTGATTCCGGTAGAGAGCAAAAATCGTTGTCCTGGCCCAAGACAGGGTCAGAAGAGCTCGCGCGTACCACCTTCGCGGCAGCCGTATTCTGGTCGCGTCCAGGTCGTGTCTTCGTGTTCCGTTCGTATCAGTTTCAGGACATATCACCCCGGAAAAGGGCCCCATTATTGCAGCTCAGCCGCCAGAGAGTAGATTCGAGCCAGTCCCGGCCACTGGTATGTAGTCGCACGATGGGGATTTGACATAGTGTTATGCAGGTGAGAGTCTTGCTCGCGTCTCGCTCCTGCTTCCGTTCCATAACACAGAAATAATAGGTTGATTCGATGTGGTCTTCCGGTCTAGTGCATTGTCACTGGCTTCATTGGACCTTTGATACCGTCGACCTTGTCAGATGCTCCAGGATAGTTGCTGGGGTCTTGAAAGGTTGAAGGCGGTCTTGAAGCACGACATCGTTCCACACGAATTGTTGGTTGATATTCTGATATTCCCAGGTAGATGGTCAGTGAGTCAGTTTGAATTCGGGGTCTGTACAGGCAACTCACGCTCATTTGTAGTGTGACACTACGCTGTCATGCAATGTGTCACGGGCGCCGTGTTGCCTATTTGGGGCTTGTTGAGCGGGCAGTCCCGAACTCAAGTGCGCGACGAGGCGCGTTCCATGATCTAGAGGCATTCTTCACAGACTGCAGAGTGTGGTCTCGAGTCAGAGCCATCATTGATGCCCTCACAGAGCATTCCACTTCTCACTCGCCGTCCCCGTGAGCAGAAGTTGCTAGTCCATAAGGCCACGGACGTCCAGGTTAGAATATTCGACCAGAAGTGCAACACCAGTCTTCGCGAGAACCCCAACACGACAGGAAGAATACGGATAGCGGAGCGCCGAGAACCTTTATCAATTCTGGTATTCCTTGCTCGCCGCAGAGATACAGAGCGTTTGAGGTCGTTCGTCGAGATTTAACAAGGCCTCGAAGGTTGATACAGTCTCGACATAGCCAATTATTTGCGCGAAGCTCCAGGAAATGCAGAGACGAGAGGATGGTGGCATTTTGGGACGATTTAGTCTTTTGGTGAACCAGAAGAACGCCGTCCCCTTTGACACGCTCTTTGCGTTTTGGGGAGCTAGTCCTTTTACTAACCGGACCTCGCTCCCTCCACCACTCCTTATCTCCCTCGTATCCCTCATACCCACTATCCATCCGTCGTTTTCGTTGTCTCCCAACCCCTCCTTAGCCAGAGATGGCTGCGCAACCTCCTGGCTTTAGTCGCATTCCACAGCGCACCTCACAGAGCCCTCGTCGCGTCACCTTCGTCGCAGAATCCGACAAACCACGTCAACCTCAGTCCAGTTCATCACGATATAGCTGGCCGACGCTCTCAGCAGTCATTTTTCATCATGCACGATCCATACCGCCCTCACCTGCACCCGTACCCCCACCCCCTCAACCATCCTCCTCGCCACGACACTCTAGTACGCGTCCTCGTCGACGTAAGTCACGTCGTTCATCATCCAACCCGAAAAACTGGTCTATGGTAATTTCCTTCCATTTTGTACAAGCCACCCTGCTAAAAGTGATGCAGACGACGGTATACAACCAAGAGAACGTGGACGGGGATATTGCCGCATATCTTCAGGTATGTTTCTTTTCTTCGTGGTTCATTCACAGATACTCAACGCCATTCCGCTTCTTCTTAGGCGCCTCCCTCGAAGAGTACAACCCCTTCAAAGCTCACCAACAAGCAGCACGCAACACATACGGAGGAGGATAACAGGGTGGAATCGAGCCGTCATCGATATTTTCATGCCGTTATACTCGTAAGTATTTCCCCAGGTCCTTGTCAAATGTCGCCCTCGCTGACTTTTTGTATGTCCCTTGCGGTGTCACTCTCAAGACCCTTCGTCGTTTCGGACGCAATGTGCGGGGCGGGAGCCCGAATTCACCGTAACTTTTGAATTTTATTCTTGCTTTCTCTTGAGATCTTTTGGTTTTGCTGCTCCAGACGTTGGCTTAAGTATACTCTTCTCTCAAAACATGCGTTCGTACATACTGTATCATATATCATGCTCCTTCGCTGTTCTAGTCGGCTTCAATCTTGTAACTTATCATATGTCGTCATGCTTCTTCGTTGCCCTACCCTGGTTCAATTTTGTATCATATTACCCTAATTCATATCCTTGATTGATTGTGCGCTTTTTTGATAGAAGGATATGGACAGGCCTACGAGTAGGTCGTGTATTTAGATATCTATCTCACAGGAGAATTATGAGAAGCGCAATTTGTGTCTAACGGTGTGGGCGATCTTAGGGATAGGAAAAGGAAGGAACGAGGAAGGGCAGGAATACAGACCGCATAGGTGGGTAGGTTTTGGTGATGGATGATGGGCTGATGTTTGTTACACCAAGAATTCAACGTGTGTGCGTTGAACAGAGAAAATTCGGAGAGAGGGATGTGAAGTTGTGAGTCCCACATACTCGAACCAGCCCCATCGACAAAGTTGCCTGGCATCCTCACCGAAGGAAGGCCTTGTCATTCTCTTCTACCCGGTGGAGCAGATATCAAGAGTAAAGTGCATATACTGTTTTTGTGACGTGGTGTGCTGATGGTCTGATGAAGGTTCGCTCTAACGGGACTTCTACCTCCGTCAGTTGGGCCGGAAACTAAATACAACACCTCAGCAGAACACGATGATTAGCAAGGTGATGCTGACCAGGAGCGTGGAGAGGTTTTGTTCGGGTTATCTGCTCGAAAGAAGATATAGCAGAATTTTTGATTGTTTTCGACAGGAATTTCCTAGAACTAAACCGACTGAGCCACCACATCGAATAGCATCGGGATTCTGTCGTATAGATCAGGAAAATGTCAAGAGGAGCGAACTTACCGTTACGTTACGAGTGGTTCGGTTGAACGAGAAAAGACGAGAAACCATGACTGGAGACAGCCGCCCGGCAAGTAATTGAGTATTCGTTTGGTTAGGTTTCTGTTCCGACCACAACAGCGGTTCCCATGCAAACTGGTTTGCTGTTACAGCTCAAGCACATATTACTCTCCTTGTTTGTCCTCCTGAAGCGCATGTTAATTGGGGCTGGAAAAGCTGCCCTTTGGCTTCTACCACGGCTGTTGAACGGGGTGAGTTGGATAAAAGCTGCAAAACAGTTGGGATCTCACTTTTATCTACCAGAACTCCGGTGACAAGCTCTCTACATTGCCCGTAGAGGTGCTTTCTGAAATAATCCAGCAGCTTGAATGGCTTGAAGTTCTTCGCGTCCGGCGGGTAAGTGTCCATGCATGCTAGCGCGATTCTTCTTTTAACTTTATGGATCAGACTTGTAAGCGGCTGTGTGCTGTGTCCAGGTCGCTTCCCGTTTGGCGTGGTCTGCTCGATAGATATCGTGAATCTCGAGATATGCCTATCCATCTTGATGAGCCTGTTGGGTACTATTCTGCAGAGGAATTGGAGCAGTTGCTTCTTACACGAATTAGCGCTTCCATTGGTTGGGAGTCGGACCATCCAACACCGGCGCGTCAACGGATAATTCCGGATGAATCTATTCGCTGCATTCATATTGTTGAAGGAGGTAGATGGTTGTTGGCTGCATCTCTTTCGGGATGCGTTAAGGTGTATGACCTTGATGACTTACAGAGTCCCGAGTTGACAGGAACGTTGTTGGTAGCAGAGGACGATAATTTCTCGAAAAAACCCTTGGAAAAGCTCTTTGCGAGTACACCAGATAAGGCGTCCTCTTTGCTGTCTTTCCGTCTGGCCTTAGTGCCTACCCTACCACGCTGTGAGCTCTCGCTTTCATTCGTTGTTCCTTTGTTCATTCCATGTTTCCTTTTTCAGTGGCAGAACAGTTCGAGCCTGGCCAGTTCTGGGTGAGGGTGTACCACATTACACTTTCGGGCCACGCTTCGGCCGCGAAACTAAAAGTCGAATCCCTGCTCTCTTTCCCTGCCTGGGCTCCCGAATTGAAGGAAATCACTTTTGTTTCGTTCAACAAGCACCTATTGGCTCGCGGAACTTTTGGTAGTTCTCCGCACCGAGTCGAAATTATTGACTATGAAAAATCTGGTGGTGGTTTGCACATTTGGGCGTCTATTCACACTCGATTTGCCCCGGTGAGTGTCCAGCATAGCCCTATCTATGGACTT
The DNA here is from genome assembly GCA_004369065.1 of Pluteus cervinus. Taxonomy (NCBI): domain Eukaryota; kingdom Fungi; phylum Basidiomycota; class Agaricomycetes; order Agaricales; family Pluteaceae; genus Pluteus; species Pluteus cervinus. The sequence continues at coordinate 28,791 of ML208545.1, forward strand.
TGTCTGAAATTGCGTAGGCCCACGTCCACATCCTCTCGGAGTCTCGGGTCCTCGTCTTTACCGGAAACACCGTTGAACTTTATGCGATTCCTCCGTTACTCGAACAAACATTCCCTGCAGAACGGTATCAAGGCCCTGCTACTGCATCCCTTTGGTATTCAAACTGTTTCACATATGGCCATTACGCTATCTCTAGACCGTACGAATGTTGCGGCAAGTTATGCTTCATGCTTCACAACAATCGGTCTGTTTTTGCCCTGGTCCTTGATCAGAGTCATGACAAGCCTGCTCGTCGAAAAGAACTTTTCGACTACACGTTCCATTCGTGGGCTACTTCCCTGACTATGTCACCGCGACGAGCTTTTTGCTATCA
>ML208545.1:35891-46671 GCA_004369065.1 Pluteus cervinus
AATACTCGACGACTATAGCTATCTCATGGTATCCACAACTCCATGACAAAAAGGTAGTTCCCAAGTGGTTCGGTACACGCAGAGATCATACTATGGTATGGCCTGTTCATCCGATTGTCATGGACGAGGAAACTGGTCGGGTTGCTCTCCGAGGTCAACAGACTGTTATTCTGGACTTTGCTACCATATACCGACACTTGTAATCCCATCCTATTCATTATTAGAATCACTCTCCTTCAAGGCCGACTCAAAGATATTAAATATGACGCCTGCGGATGACTTGATCTGAAGAGCTGCCATGAATATCGTGAGCGATTATAGAAGAATGGCGACGAACCCAGAGCTGGAGCATCCGCAGGACCAAAGTAAATTGTGTAGGGTTAATCCCTGAGACCTCATCAAAAGCGATCACCCCGGAGTGATAGCAGATCCTCTCTCCGCTGTTGCACTCATACCCATGCTGGCGAACGACGCCAAAAATCCATCGAAAACCGTTTGTCAGAACAAATGTTTGGTCGATTCTAATCTTGTTCCTGAGAGACGCCAGAGAAATCAAACTAATTTCCGTACCTCTTCCTGATCTCCGGACGGTCGTCCTGTTGGAAGATACTATGAGACGAAATCAGTCGATATGAAGAGCGCGGAAGGAGTCGTCGTCCTCACGTCAGTGCCGCCAGACACTCTGCGATTGCTTGGGGTAGATTATCCTCGAGTACAAGTTCAACATTTTTTGCTTCCACGAGCAATACCACAGAGTCTGGCGTCGAGGCATCGCCGAGAGCTTCCAAAACCCGATACCCGGTTTCGATAGATGGCGGATGTTCAGCTGACCTAACGTAAGGACAGATCAAGACGAGCCAAAATTGCGCACCTTTCAATTGCTCGTAGGATGTCGGCAGATAGTGAACGGCATAGTCAGTGAACCCTACCAAGCCAGTGATATATTCGTCTGTGCCATCCGTTGTGTGTACATAGGCCATCCGACCGTTCTTGCCTCCTTTTGATAGAATCAACTCTGGGAGAACAAACATAGTCTCGTTCTTGCCCAGGTGGCTGATCATGTAGATAAGTATAAAATCGATTATAATTCGACACCCTGCTTCAATCTGATTGGCTTCGTGAGCGACAATTATTAGGGAAGTGGAATCGACTTACCACAATGCCTATGAACCGGCGCAGCATATTGATCGTGGAAAGCATGTGAACGATATCCCATTGCGCAGGTAGGGGAAAGAGTAGTCGAGGATGCGTAGTGATATCAACTTGAGTTTGCTGGAACCCCAGGCGGGGTCTATCCCCCTCAGAGACTCCTGACAACGTTAGAATCTAAAACAACTAGTAGATTCACAAACGATCATGCGAGAAAGACAATTTCCCAACCTTGCAGTCTGCCCCTTCGAATCGTTTACAATACTCTTGGAAGGTCTCAAAGGAGCCCATAGCCTCGTCTGCTATGGCCGCGATACGTTCAAATTCAAGGTAAGTAGAAAACTTCGATTTTTGAACCGAATCCTTGATGCTGAGCAAGATTTCGGCCGCTTCTTTTGCTTCCTTGTCGGTAAGAGAGGAAATACTATCTCTCGAGCAATGGCGCTTCTGGGCTCGTTGTTCTGACATTTGGAATGTATGCGTAGGAGTGGAAGTTCTAAGAGTCAGAAGAAGGGATCGAGTGTGGCCGTGCGCAGCTGAGGAATACAGCAGTTGTCGCACACTCCTCGTATTTAAAGTCCCTATGCACCCGAGGCTATTGATACGTGCATAGGCTGACCAAACAGTCGGGACAAGTGCACCCGTATCGGTGGCCTCCAGCGAACTGCTATCCAGATCGAATCCCTGGTCCACCTTGGTTGTGCGTGGAGAATATTCCGATCACAACGCCCATAATCGCGGGCCTGTTGATGATCCTCATCCGTTGTCCTGATATCCGTTCCAGGAAATTTACTTGTTGGACGTGGTCAGGTGGATAAGCTGATTCGGGGGGAAGGCCCGGAGATCTGGATCAAACTCACCACCTCGCAGTAGCAAGAAGTCCCCTCCACACCTCGCAAGCGCGAAAGTAACAACTTACTATTTTCTTGATATCAGCGTCTGCACGTCCCAAGGTCGTCTGGAGGGTCAGAGCCTCCAATCCACTCCATTTCAAGAGACCAGGCGGACTCAGCGGAGGAGCTGTCCTGGTGCCTGTCTTCCTGGGTCTGCACGTAAACCTGCTGGATGATGTCCATATTCGAAATAAGGAGCTGGATAAGAAAGATCCCACAACACGAGATACCGTCGCATTGTTAGCGTTGATATATGCCAGTGAGACAGTCGTTCCTCCCCGAGAAAGTGATGCGCGGTGATTTGTTGCGATGGCTATCCTCGGACGTGCAGATACCGTGAGGGATTTGAGGCGAAAGGGTTCCACAACATTGCTATCATCCGTGCTCTGATTTCGAACGAAAGGGACTCATGACCAGCCAGTCGGGCAAAGGGCAGAGGTCCTCGGTCACCCTCATGGTCAGGAAATATCACGGTAGTGGTGATGCTGATCGATTTGCAGTGGCCAAAAAGTCGGCGAGCGTCTCTCCATTACAGGGTCCTAAAGAAAAATTATTTTAGCACATCCTAGTAGTCAGAGCAGCGCACGATGATTTCCTGTTGGGTAACCTTGACCCTGACAATCAGTGGTGGGTACCAACGTGCCCGGAACACGAGTCCACTAAACATCTAGTTTCAGTGGCTGAGAGTGAAAGTTGACTCACACTTGCGTGTTGTGCGAAAACTGGGGTTCAACAATGAATAACCCAACGGAGATAAGTAAGGACTAACTCGCGAACGGTTGGCTCGTCAGTGCACCCCGTCCAGATGGGTCGCAAAAATGCAACAAATAGATTGAACATATGTGCGACCGCGGCTATTGGAGAAATTCGGTCGAAAGACGGGATGCTGGAATATGATTTTCGTGCCCTGGGTTTCGTTTCCAACCAATATCTGGCACCCTGACTCCAGAGGAAGTCAAACCCTCGAAGGGGTTATATAATTAGGACCTCATGGAGTCAGCAGGTATGGTCGACAAGTCCGAGCCGCATTCCCGTGTACATCTACCCTCTCTTGGTCTCGGTGGAGGAGGTACCTGTTTCGACTTGAAGAAGGACTGAGGATGGGTATCATGCAATCAGATGGGACGTAATTTTGAAATCCACAAGGGGAGATCGAGATCCTTCGACACGGGATAGAACACGCCTGGGCTACTCGTCCATCGTCCTGACGCGATTTGCTGTGAGGATCGCAAGAGTACTTCATCTCAAAGCGCCGCATGAGGAGCTCGCCGAGGCAGCGACAATGGATTACAGCGAGCTACTCTTGCTGATGAGTCTGCAGCTGCCTAAAACGACCAGGCGTTCGGGTTCGTGTCTTATAGGTGGGGAATTCCGTCCTCCTGCGCGATTGATGGGAAGCTATATTGAAAAACCATTACTGCTCGAAACACGAGGGAGATATCGAGATATTGGACAGCTTGGAATAGCAGTAGCAGGAGGACTGCACGCTTCTCCCGAAATCATGGAACCCATCGTTTCTAAGAATCATGAGAAGTTTGAAACCCGCCCGATGAATGACGTACGTCTGTACTGACCCCGAACTTTCTTCAGAGTGCCTGGAATCAAGTTTTCAAGTTTCCAAAACTTTGGAGCCAACATGAACTTGGATTCAAGCGACAACCAGGTTCGACCACGCCACCACGTGCACTCTGACGTACAGGCAGGATCTGGGTTCGGACACTGCAGACGCGCACGACATCGTCCGACTCCGATTGATCGAGAGGCATTCACTAGGAGTCAAGAGTTGCAAAGCTGACATCGATTGAGTCATTGAATTGCTCGGAATTCTGAATACAGTGGACATGTAAATCTACACTACAGGGGGCTTCGCTCCAGGTTGGAATGTATATGTCAAGCCACACTTGCCACAATATTGACGGTCCTTGTGGAATGCCATCTAACGAGAGACACGGTTATTCAAAACCTCATCAACAAAGTCGGGTCTACTTACGAAAATACCAGCGCCGCACTCAGCAGAGGGGCATTCACGACGCAAGCGCTTGATCTTGCCGTCGGAATCGACCTTATAGTACTTCAAAATTGCCATCTTGACCTTCTTGCGCTTATGCTTAATCTTCTTGGGAGTCTAATCGACGAAATAAACGGTGTTCAGCATTCAGTGATGACAAACGCAATCCAGCCCGATTACTCACGTTGTAGGTCTTCTTCTTTCGCTTCTTGGCACCACCACGAAGGCGAAGGACCAGGTGGAGTGTGGATTCCTTTTGAATGTTATAGTCGCTGAGGGTGCGACCATCTTCGAGCTGCTTGCCAGCGAAGATTAGGCGTTGTTGGTCGGGTGGGATACTATGAAGGCCTTCAGTACACGTACCGATGAATGACAAACAATACATACCCCTCCTTATCTTGGATCTTCGCCTTGACATTATCGATGGTGTCCGAGGACTCCACCTCAAGGGTGATAGTCTTGCCCGTGAGGCTATCCAAAACTGGTCAGAAACGAGGAAGAAATGGATGGAAGAGCACATACGTCTTCACAAAAATCTGCATCTTCAACTAACGGACGCTCTTGTCTGTCCAACGAGCTCAACGGTGGAGTCTTCGACAAAAGCAAGTGCCGGTCTGAGTGAAAGGATTGCAAATCACAAATCCTCGAAATTCAAGTTTGGCTTAGTCAGGATCTGTGTATGGTCCGTGCGTCTTATAAATAAGGTTTGAGGTCACGTGCAATTCGGGAAACAAAGCAGTCGCGGTCCGAGACAGTTCGCGTCGCTAAACTTGAACGCGTCAAGCCTCGGCCCTCGAATATGGATAGCGACGAAGATATCAATATTCCTGACGAACCAATCTTTTCGAAGAATAAAGGAAAAGGCAAAGCTGCGGACTCAGAAGTGGCACCTTATGACAATGACAACCTACCATGGTGAGCGGTTTGTTTTCATGAGCTGTGTTCGACGCGCTGAACGGATGGTAGGGTGGAGAAATACCGTCCAGTCACACTGGAAGACGTGGTATCCCATAAAGACATCACGAGTACAAGTAAGCGTTCTTCACGGTGAATGAACCTTACGTGAACAACCACATTCAGTCGACAAGTTCATCGAAAAAAACCGCTTGCCACATCTACTATTCTACGGGCCACCGGGAACAGGAAAAACCTCAACAATATTGGCTGTTGCACGAAAGATATATGGTGCAGACTACCGGAGGCAAATCCTTGAAGTACGACGTCCCCTTCGGCCTTTCTTTCCACCTAATCCTCATCCTACTCCAGCTCAATGCGTCAGATGATAGAGGTATCGACGTCGTCCGCGAACAAATAAAACAATTCGCAGAGACACGAACTCTCTTCTCGAAGGGCTACAAACTCATCATACTGGACGAAGCCGACATGATGACACTCCAGGCGCAAGCCGCTCTCCGTCGCGTAATCGAACATTACACCAAAAACGTTCGGTTCTGTATTATCTGCAACTACGTCAACAAAATCACACCCGCAATTCAAAGTCGTTGCACAAGGTTCCGATTCTCGCCACTACCACAAACGGAGGTTGAGAAACGGGTGAATAGTGTTGTAGAGGCCGAAAAGTGAGTGTATCGACAAATCAAATGGTGGCTCCCCGTCCTTACCTGCTTGCCAGTGTGAAGCTCACAGATGATGGGAAGAAGGCGCTTCTCAAGCTCTCGAGAGGTGATATGCGACGCGCACTAAACGTGCTACAAGCCTGTCACGCAGCGTATGACACCATCACCGAAACGGAGATATATAACTGCACAGGGAACCCTCACCCCTCTGACATCGAAAGCATTGTCAGTTCAATGCTGTCGGATGATTTCACTACGTCACACCATAGTGCGTTTACGCCTTTCACTTGGAGGTTGAACGTCACACCCTAACCCCTCGCAGTGATCTCCACCTTGAAAACGGAACGTGGATTGGCACTCCAGGATCTCCTCACTGGCACCTACGAATTCATGGAGAATATTGAGATGAAGCCTAATGCCAAGGTTTATCTTTTGGACCAGCTGGCCAATATCGAGTACGCAAAATGATTCTTCTATCCTTCTTGTTATCCTTACGACTAATATAGGCATCGACTATCTACCGGAGGCAGTGAGAAAATCCAATTATCGGCATTACTAGGTACATTTAAAAACGCAGTGGAACTATCAGCCAAGGCATCGTGATGAAAATAGACACGTCCAGACTTCACTTCATACTAGCTGATTCATTAAGCGACCGCCGCGACGTTGCGATGCTTGAGGTCGTGGACAGCACACCCGTACCCATCCTGGTCTTGTGAAGGTATCCTACAGCTCTTCGAGTTCTCTTCAGTGAGAGTCAGAGCGTGGTTGTCGCGTTGAATCTCCGGCGAGATGGTGACATGATTGATGCCATATTCTGCAAAGCAGTGTTGGAGGTATTGTTCGGTCTTCTCCCATTGCTCTAGCGTCGTACCCGAGGGGACGCATACGTGCAGGGATGCAAGAATCACGCTAATGGACGTTGAGACGTATGCTCAAAGGGGCTGGGAGTACGCACGATTGAGAAAGATGCCAGACGTGAAGGTCGTGAACGGACAAAACGTCAGGGAGCTAGCCGGTATTCAAGTTAGCAGCTGCTCAGACCCATTCGACATGGATACTTACCGATGTCAGGTCATTCCTAACCTTCTCCAAGTCGAGATGAGCAGGCGATGCTTCAAGCAAGATCCGTCCAGAATTCCTCGCTATACGCGCGTAAGTCCCAGAGAACGAGTTTCTACAGGGTTAACGTACTCATTGGAATTGCGCTAGTGAAGATAATGAGACTGATTGCAAGGGAAACAGCAGGATCAGCGTAGAATCGCGTGCTTGAAGTCAATTTCCAGATGATCAAGGCAGAGATGATGACGCCAATGTCTAATGACGTGGGGTTAGTGTGACCTCGTCGGCGGGGGGCAACTGGACTAACTGTTCACTGCGTCACCTACAAGGTGAATGAGGACACCGAGCAGACCTAAGTTGAGTTGCTTCGAGGTGTCTGGAGGTGAAGTAGCATGATGATGTGAAGCATGCTAATAAAAGAATTAAACGGTCCGGATTCGGGCTTGGGAGATGCAACTCACGATGGCATCATTCAGATTGACCATTGTAATGTCATCCGCACTCCTTGTTGGTTCATTATTACCGTGTCCATGTCCGTGTCCATGTCCATGCCCGTGGTGATCTAAGAATAAGACGGAAATCGGAACGGTCAAATGCAAATTCTACGTGTCGTGGGTCGCTATACACACCATGGACAACGATAGCGCTGATGATGTTCAAGCATAGTCCGATACAGCCGATGACGAGGACTTGGATAGGGGAGTGTACTTCTTCGACATGGATGAAGCGCTCGATAGATTGGAGGAAGATCGAGAGTGCAAGGGCAAGCAGAAATACACCGTTGAAGAAGGCACCTAAGCACGTTATAAATAACGTGTCTGCGTTGGGGGTGAATTTGACAAACCGACGAGTTCGGCCCTGTGGAACGCGTAGGTATACTTCATGGTCTAAGGGCGATGAGGGTCCGACTTTGAAACAGATCTCTGGCACTTACATTCTGACCCCTTTCTTGCAGATAAGCAGCAAGGAAAGCAATTGCACTGCACGCGCTCAGCATCAGAGACCAGGCTTTCGGAGATATACCTTACTATGCAACAATATCCTAATGGCGTTGGTTAGTTGTGAGCAGGCTGGAGGCGAAAGAACTTACATTCAGATAATGGAACTATGGGCGGAAAGCTAAGTCAGCGACGTCCTGGAACCCGAATACAATACGAACAGCATCTGCGATGAGCGCAAGACTTTTCGTGCGGAAACCAACTATAGAAGCGCGTCAGTTTAGCCAACGTTAGGCTGTACAGCTTTCGCTGGTCGCTCACCAGCAATCTCAGCAGCAAAGAACGCCAGACTGATGACCAGCACAATTCCAATACGAGTTGTATTCTTCATGGCCTCGGGAGTAGGTGGTTCAACAATGGGGGAGGGGGAAGAAAGGAGAATAACCTGTGCAGACGTGCATTTGTTCTTGAAATCGCCGTCCACGTTTTATTGGATCAAATGCCAGTCATCGTGCAAGCCTGCCTCTTTTGGGATGACGCCGAGGTCTTTTCCCAACCATTCGGTTACCCTTGACCTTACCCCCGCCAAATTCACCTCATTCAACGTGCTGTCAACCTCGCCTGATTTATTGTCACCGAACGCCTCCTCAAGTTGCGGCAAGCAGCATTAGGCAGCCTTTGACTTTGGAGAGATTGAGTTGACCAAGAACTGACACGTGGGAGGTATGTTCAGTGGAGTTGACAGTGCGGATTAAATGGCGAAAGGCGGACAGTGTCATTGTGATCGACACGCAATCTTGCGGGAACTCTATCAATATCATGCCGGTAAGGTTATGATTGCGAGCATCCTATTTCTCCGCGTTGACAAGTGCATATGGATTTGTTTTCAGGTCGCTATTTTGGCTTTCGTACGAACTTTGGCTCTGGTCAACGCCCCTTGAGCGTCGTGGTTCAGGTCCAGGCACCAGTGTTTCCACCGGACTTGATGGATGCGACGTTTACTTCTCTCTTGTTGAAGTGCCTGCACCACCGACAAAACCAACGTCACCGGACCCCTTTGTTCCCAAGGAGGCGCATCACAGAATACGGAAATGCACCATTTATCACGTCGGCATTCGGTCACCCTGGGCGGGCCCGTGACCTCCCACTGCTTCTAATGACACCCGACGAATGCCGCTTTGATTTCTTGTCCTGATCCCACCTCCATTCGCAGTCAAGATGGTTATTTCTCGGATAGGATGCGTCCCCTCCGCATGTAACGTCCGGTGTTCTTTTCAATCGATATAAGAACGATGTGCTATGACTAGAACCCTCTTGACCTTCCCCCAAATCAACCATGGCAGTTCTCAAACGCTTGCTATGTCTCGTAGCACTCACGATGGTCGTCAATGCTTCACAGGCTATGCGTCGACCGGCCAACTACAAGAGTCCTTCCCGTATACATGAGGTCGAGGTTGAGAAAAGGACAGCCAAGGGAAAGGCATCGATCGGATACTTCGCCAATTGGGCTATTTACTCGGATTTCAGTACGTCCACGGAACCTATTTTCTTTTTTTAAAGTATCAGCTCCAACCCCATCGATAGCACCGGCCGATGTCGAGCCTGAACATCTTACTCGTAAGCCTACGAATGTCACAGTCATTTCAGTGTTGACTTCGTTTGCAGATATCCTATACTCCTTCGGTGATACCGATCAGTTCAACGGGACCATTTATCTGAGTGATCCTTGGGCTGACGAACAGGTGATTAAGGTCATTCGGTTGTTGGGACTGGGACTCAATCAATGATAGATTCTATTCCCCGGGGACCCAGAAGACGAACCAGGGAACAACATGTACGGAAACCTCAAGCAACTCTATCTGCTCAAGCTCAAGCAGCGGAACTTGAAACTCTTGCTTTCGCTGGGTGGTTGGACCTACTCTCAGTCTGGTATGTCTACCAATTACGCCTCTAGACCCGCATTTCGTAACAAATCCACAAATCCATATAGGTCACTTTGACTTCGTAGTTGATCCAGCAGCCCGAGCCAACTTCATTGCAAGCGCAGTCCAGATCGTCGAGGACTACGGATTTGATGGGATGTAAGTCGTGATATTTATCCTCCCGACTCCTCGTGTTCCTTATCCTTCCTCACAGCGATCTCGATTATGAGGCCCTCACGAATGAAGAACAAGGCCAGGGCTTCGCACTCCTCATCCAAGACCTTCGCACCGCCTTCGACAAACTCGCACGAAAGAAAAAAGACAAGACACCCTACCTAGTCACTGCCGCAACTGGTGCAGGGTCTAACGAATTCCTCAATCTTACAGCCCTCAACCAAGGGTTGGACTACTTCAACTTGATGGTGCGTTTTGTTCGCCATCGGCCTCTGAAAAATCAATCTAACCATGTTCTCACATTGATCATTGAACCTTGGCAGGCTTACGACTTCTCCGGTGAATGGTCTGAAGTAACCGACAATCTGGCCAATTTGTATGGTGGTGAGCGGTCAGGAGTGAGTGGAGATGGGGCGATCCAGCAGTATCTCGAAAAAGGTGTCCCCGCGCACAAGATCACATTGGGTACGTGAAAAAGCTAAGTTACTGGCAAAGGAGGGCCTCTCATTGTTTCCGTCGAACCATACTAGGCATGCCCATTTACGGCCGCTCATTCCTCAACACGGACGGTATAGGTTCACCTTACGACGGAGTAGGTCCAAGTCCCCAACTTCTGATACGGTCAAATGGTTTACCTCCTTTCTTCACTTTATGCAGATCGGTTCCGGGGAGAATAACTACAACAGCCTTCCTCGTATGTCCCTTTAGCAGACCTCTCAGAACCTCGGACACTCAACCTCTCTATTCTTCAGCTACTAATGCCCAAATATACGAGAACTTCACGGACGTTACCAGTTACTCCTACGACAATGTAACACGAGAGCTAATCTCATACGATACCCCCGGTATCGTCAAGAAGAAGGCGAGTTACATCAACAAGCAAGGTCTTGGTGGTGCCATGTTCTGGGAGGTACGTCTGCTCCTCTTTTCCGAGTCGAGTTGCTCGTTCGAATACTCATATGCAACTCTCCGTCATCTTAGCTCTCAGGCGATAAGAAAGGAACAGATTCACTTGTCGCCAACAGCGCAAAAGTGCTGAAATCTCTTGATCAAACAC
>ML208546.1:5607-46623 GCA_004369065.1 Pluteus cervinus
GGCTTGATCACGGCTGAACAGCCAGCCGGAGCCGAAATTGGTCGGAGCCGAAGCTGACCCAGCCAAGCCCCAGCCAGCCAGCCGCGGCAACACTACCTTGAGGATCTCACGACACCAACCCCACCTGAACTAAACACACCCTACCTTGCCCTTGAGGAAGATCTGCGCATCGGGAGATGCTGGCAAGTACGTCAAACTTCTGGACAACTTGGAATCCGCCTTTCCCAACGAATCAAGATCACCCATCTCTCCGTTGACCATATCCCACGAGAACTGATTGTAGATCGCATGCATGCACCTCGTGATATCATTCTTTGGGGTGTAATTGACTCCCTCTCCCCTCCTTCGCATTATCCCGACGCGGATCCAATCTGGGATGCCCTGCCGCATCGTAGTCCCCCACTCAATCCGAAGGGGTTGACAGTCGTTCCCCTTGTGATGAGCCAGTACAATATCACCACCATGGAATTCATCCAGACGTTTGATGTTTCTCATTCTATCTTTGCCAACCACACCTTCTCGGCGGTCGTTGTCGAAATCTTGAATAACTGGGGTGCAAGTTGGACCTGCATTTATCGTATTCGTATTCATGGTGAAGCCGCTCTCTAGATACATTTCGTTATGACATTTTACGACCACTGTACATTGTGTTACTTCAAATGGTATTGGGACCATCATACTGAACTGACCACTGAGGTCAATTGGGTGCGATAAGATGCCGTTTTTGAAATCTGTATAAGGTCAATCTCAAATGCAGATCGGATCAAAATATTGCTGTGCCATCAGATATATCCAAGGCTACCAACCTTTCAACGCATCCAAGCATTGCTCAATCCATGCCGCCTCGACGTCACCCAGCTCGCGTTCTATGCGTTTGCCGATCCCATTGCACCACAGTCAACCCAGCCGGGTGTTACGTACCGCCAAGCACCCGAAATAACCACCGGAAAGATGATCAAAGGAAGTTCCCTGCTCATGCACCCGTTCCCGCACCTGGTCCCGCACCTGTACTTCCACTACAACCACAACCACAGGTCCTCACCATACCCATACTTTCAATATGGGCAGCAGAGGTAGAGGTTCTATCTGACCATCCGTTAGTCTTCCACCATGGGTTGGAGTTCGTTAATGTGCCATCGATGCATGGTCCATTTCGGGTGGAAATGTCTCGATCTCATTCCCCTGCCAACTCAGGCAGATATACCTTGTCTCATTCACATTCCAATTATTTTCTACTCTATGTAGAGACACGCCTCCACGAACTACAGTCCGAAGTTCTCGCATACACTCCCCACAACGATGAAGTCGCAGCCATTTTCGATGGGATTCGAACTCTTCAGGATCGCATCATGGAACAGAAAGCATATCATTGGAACCTCCAACTCGACCAAGGCCGAGGTTATCCCATCGTTAATACCAGTACGTTTCCGCCATGTATCCCATTGATTAGTATAGCTGACAGTGCATTCTAGACATCCACTTTTTACCTCTAGGCCCACCCAACTCTACATTGCGTGCTGTTCATCTTTCCACGCTTGTCCTCGAGAACTTCTTTTTCACCCCTCGACGGGCACTGCAGGTCCATTTGGCGTCAATGCAAGGAATATTACAGGGGAGAGTTGATGACTCCGTTCTACACTCTATCCCAGTCGACCCTCGGACATGTGCTGGCTATTACCGGCTCAATCCCGTCGTTGAACCCTATATCCTCTGCCCTACCTGCTTCTTCCTCTATGCATATGGACCACAGGTAACGAACTTGACGCTGCCAAGCTGTACCAACAAGAAGACTCCGGGAAGTGATCCTTGTCGCACCCCACTATGGAAAGGGATTAACATTCACGGAAGGAACTCTCATTTCACTCCTATTTCGCAGTACTATCATCAAGACCTCAAATCATGGGTCGGAAAGCTTCTATCTCGGCCAGGAATCGAGACACTTTTATCACAGCATACTCCCCCTGCCTCTGATCAAGTCTTTGATATCTGGCAGAGCTCTGTTTTTGCTGAGCTGCGGGATTCTTCAGGTGATCCTTTCCTCCCAGGATCTCCAGACGAAGGGCGATTGATCTTTGGTCTCGCCGTCGATGGCTTCAATCCATTCTGGAACAAAACGGCAAAGCAAACCGTCTCGTCAACTTGCATCTGGTTAGTTCTCCTGAATCTACCCCCAAATCTTCGCTATCTTCCCGAGAATATCTTCCTGGTGGGCATCATACCAGGACCAGAAAAGCCATCCACAGATCAAATCAATCATGCAATTCGCCTGCTCGTCATTGTCCTTCTCGAGTTCTGGAATCCTGGGGTATTTTTCTCTCGAACGTACGAACATCGATTTGGAAAGCGTTTCCTTGCTATGCTTATTCCTTTCATTGCCGATATGCTTGCTGCTCGCCAAATCATCGGACTGCCCGGTACAACAACAGCGCATTATTGTTGTACATTTTGCGACATTGACATTGATGACCTCGATGTCTTTGAACCATCAGTTTGGCCAACAAAGGACGTTCGACATATCCGTAACATCGCATCACAATATAAGGCCGCACCAAACGAAAAAGCGCAGCAAACCCTCTTTGATGCATATGGCATTCGCTGGACTCCACTCCTTGATTTGCCGTACTGGGACCCCATCCGCTACACTGTTATCGACTCGATGCACGCATTAGACCTTAATTAGTTTAGTGGGCCAAGGCATTCTGCCTGGCAGTTCCGAGGCCTTTTTAAATAGTTATCAGATATGAGCAACACATCTCCACAGAATACTCAAGCATTGGGTATTAAATTTTGGTGTAAAATACTTTGATAGCTTTTTGACCTCTCAAATCATTTGTATGAATTCCATCCTGAATATTTCCAATGTTTCTAGCCTGTCTTCCAATATGTAATCCATCATAGAACCAGAAATTCCCTTGTGTGTCAATGAGAACACATGTGAAGTGCAAATCTTTGAAGTAAATGATAGAACGAAGTCTGTATACATTGATAGTGTTATTACCTATAATAAATAGTGTTTGGTTGATATCTATAGTATACATAGAAATGTCAAAAATCAGAAGAGGCTGAATAGTTTTGACTGAATAAGAAATAAATCCATTTGTATGGCATATCTGACATATATTGTGGCTGGGTGACACAAGGCTATTCATCAGATTTTGTAATGAGTTATTGTTGTTTCTATCATGGATTATATCATGTATAGATACAAAGATGTTGTGAATCTCAGTTGGAGCATGTACTGTATGGAAGTTCATGCACTTTGTTTTGACATTCAATATTGAGTGAGTTGTTCTTCCAATATAGAACAGAAGCATATCAATGTTTGTAAGCCTACCATATTGGAAGTATCTTGGGTCTATTGAGCACATATATCCTATAAAATGATCACGAACAATATTGAAGCTTGAGCCATTAGGTTGTACATAGTTGAAATAAGCATTGATTGCTGTAAGTACATTGGAGTTGACACTATTGAAATTTACAGTCCAAGTGATTGAATCATTTTTCCAAATATGATACAAGCAGGTCAAAACTACATCATATGCACAACTATTGTCCTTCCATAATGGTCCATGATAGATATCATTTTGCAAGACAGTATTTGTTCTGCCTTTTTTTCTTGGTGATTCATCTGTATTTTTAGGGGGAGTTTTACGCTTATTGGAACTGGCTGTTCCCTTTGATATAACAATTGGTTTTGGTATATCTGTATTCACAGTGGAAGTAAATATGATTTGATCACTAATAGTAACTTCTTTCTGGTTACTTCCTGATTCAAGCTGTGGGCCATGGTCTATAATTTTCCATTGAATGTTCTTATCATCATTGGACCTGACAAAAGGATCCTTAGAAGTCCATTTAATTGCTATATGAACATTTTTTGGCACAAAATCTTTACCTTTCCATTTCTGAAAGTTGGCAATTGTAGTATTGCGTGTATGTGAAAGTATATAACTTGGTAGCTGAGAATGATAGTCAAGGAATGTAATATAATCAAGGAGTTCCAACTCTCTGTATTCTTGACGTAATACACCAGAACATCCTCCTTGAAAATGTTTTTTCTCAAATCCTTGTATGATAAGAGTTTTTGCATAAGACTTGCCTCTTGAAAGTGCAGTATATACTGCCTGATGTGATTTACAATAATTTAGATGGACTACATTTGTTGACCTGGTCTTTCCTTGTGATGCAAAGTCTGTCATAGCAAAATTTGCAACAATTTCAACCTGAGTTCTTGAAACTGAAATGCTTTTGTCATTTGATAATAGGCAATTTATGATTGCTGTTGTTCTTATGACTGGAACAACATTTTCAGGAAGGTTGTCAAATTGTATTGTTTGTGGTGGATCAGTCAATTTCACAAATACAGTATCTAGTACTCGTTGGTTTTGATTTCCTAATGTGTAAGTCCAACCAGTTATGGTTCCTTCTTGGCCTTTCGTCATGCATAACTCTGTTGCAATATTTGTGCGTATCATAACAGGTAAACCTAAACAAATTGCTAGTTTGCCTGGCATGTTGCGGTTATTGCAGCTTGGAGGTATATTCCAAAGTTGATTTTGAATGTCATCAGGTGGTATATTTGAAAAATGGGATCTTTTTTTCCTATTATTTTCTGTGCGTACATCAGCATTAACATCCAATATATCATTGGAAAAAAAAATATGCAATGTTTGTCCTGTTTCTGCTGCAAAGCGCTTTGTACCAATGTCATTCATTACATCCTTGTGAACATTCCAAGCTGTTATGACTGCAACATTTCTGAATTCATGATCAGTTACTTTAGGACGGCCAGGTAATTTACTATGAACCCTCTTTCTTATGTGTTTGATATCATCTGTTGTGCAAGCCTTGTATCTTAAATTGGCTAATGCTGACCGGAAGTCAATTTCATCTTTACTTTGACCTGTTTGTCTCATAATTTGCCTTAATAAAACTACAGTTATTACTTGATGCCATAAAGCTTTACCAATAGCACTTGTTTGTTGCTTTTTGTCAGTTGGATCTAGTGCTGATGTCAGTGAGTAAAGTGCACCAGATTCATGCCCTATTGGTGGTGGAAGTTGAGCAAAGTCACCAGCAAATATCATATTCATTCCCCCAAATGGTATATCACAAGTATTTAGTGCCAGAGCAAGTCTCTCGCTGATCCTGTAGAGTTCCCGGCCTGAAATCATAGATATTTCATCAATAAAAATATATCGCACATCTTGTAATCTTGTATTGACATCACTCAGCTGGTTATAGTTGTGGTCAACAACATAGTCATTGATGTGTAAAGCTGAATGGTAAGTTGATCCATTGAGTAATGCTGCAGCACTTCCAGTAGGTGCCAGAACCATAAATTCATGCTTTCTACCTTGAGATTCTAAGAAAGACATCAAGGCTTTGAGTACTTGACTTTTTCCTGTGCCTGCAGGTCCTCCAATATACATTTTCAATTGCATAGCATAAGGATTAGTAATATGATTTGCTACAATAAAGAAAGCTCTTTCTTGTTCATCATTTAACTGAAATTGACTTGCACATTGATGTGCAGCAATTAAAAATGAGGGATTCATACTTTGTAGCTGTAAGTAATGTTTGTCAACTATTTTCACTTCTCCTTCCTTTGAGACCTTTGTAGCTTCAAAAACATTCTTGTAATCCTGACTTGATTTCTTTCTTGATTCAATGAGGGCAATCTTTTGTGCTTGTATTTCTGTTTTCCATGAAATGTGTGTTGGTGGATTCACTTTATCAAATATACTCATATTCTTTGAGTCAGTTTGAGACTGATGCCAGTTCATATTCTCCAGCAATGTTTTCATGTCATCATAATGCTTCATTTTTTTCTTATAACGACGTCCTAATTTATCAGCATCTTCAGGTATGTCATCTGCATATATATTTTCCAGTAAATCATCATCAAATTCATCATCAGAGTCTCCATATCCAAATACTGTCTGACCTTTAGCTTGTGATCTAAATTGTGCATAGTAGTCATCAGCAGCATCTTGACACTCATATTTAATGTTTAGGTATTTCATGACATTTAGATGATCTTTTTTGAAAGCATATTTTTCAAAGGCATCATCCCATGTTTCCAATGGATGTTTTAATTCTAAACCTGTGCGCCAAGGACAGAACAAGGAAAGCATAGTCAGACAATACTGCTCTCTATCACCTTGATCACTTCTTGGAATTGGCATTCCAACAAAATTGGGAATTAGTGCATCACTTATATTTGCAAGTCGGATTGCATGTGAAGTGTTAAGAGGGTGATCTGAGGTGAATTTATACAACCCTGATGGTAATGTCCTCCATGTCTCTCTATCTGTGTTATCAAAGTATTTTCTGTCTTTTATTCTTCTAAATTCCTTTCTCAGTTTTTCTTTGGCACATAGAGAAATGAAATCATATAAGGTCATGTCATCAAGTTCTCTTGGGCGGCATATATAATCCTCAATGCTAGACACACCTATAATTTGGTTGTTTTGCTTGATTAAAGCTACTGTTTCTTCTTTTACATCAGCTGTGTCAGATGTATGACCCCATGCATTTTTTACTTTGTTTACAAAGCTGGACCAATAGAAAGTACGAAATTGAAAGTTAGTATAATGGTCTGGATTACCAAGTAAATACATACAGACCATGGGAGCACCTAGTTCCATTTTAGCAGATATTGTGTTTACAATTTTTGTCATAAGTTGTCTTGCTTTTTCTTTTTGTGTTTCTTCTCCTAGTACAATCTGAGTGTTTTTCTCAAATATGGATTTAATCACCTCAAAGATAGTATAGGTTTTGAGTGGTGACTTTGTAATGTAGTTGGTTACATACAAAATAACACTTTTGAGAGCAGTTCCTGATTTTAGACTTGTGACATCAGTATTGCATCTAAACAAATATGATAGCACAGGTGTAAAAGTATTAATCATGGGTTCCTGCTTCTTTAAAAGAATTGATCCGGTGTCAAAATCAAGTTCAGTTTTTTCATGTGTATCACGAGGAAACCTTGCACGACATTTGCCCCACTTATTGTCAAGACATCCTTTATATTCTCTGCCTTTCATTCGAGAACCATCTTCTTTCAAATTTGTTGAGCATTTGTGTATATTTGACTTTGCAACTATATGATCAACCATCTGTGGATACTGTTCTCTCCATTTTTTATAAGCACAACTTTCAACATGTTGGTTCATATTTTGTAGACACATACAAGTTGGGGGTGCAGATGGAAGAGTTTCTATTGGATTAGGACATTTTTTAGGGCCAGGCTTTTCTTTTTCCTTCACAACTTCCAATACTTCTTGTTGGCTTCCTGTAAGAAAATCACCTGTGTGCACACTTTCCAAATATTCAATAAGTTGTTTGCAGAACACTGAATCCTTTTTGACAATTCGATCTCGTATTTCTTGTGGTGTAAGACTGTTCATAATCCATAAAAGTAAGTGAAGATGGAGTGTCAATCTTCCCTGTTGCTCAACAGTTCCATAATATGCTGAAGTATTTCCGTATGCTCCTGAATGTGTAGTGTTGACTCCAAAAATATGTGTTATCAAAAGAGTAACCATGAAGTGGAAAAAACGAGCAGAAGCTACTGGATTTGAACTCACTGAACGTATTCGGTGTTTGTACTCTTGAACTTCAGGATGGAACTCTTCTTTAGTAGTTGCATAATATAGTGATATTGGATGATGTATATCAGTTGGGGATAATGTTATATACCAAGAAGGTGCTCCTTTGGCAGCAATTAAAGACCAAATTTCATTCCGCATATATTTTTTACTTGTGATAGACCCATGAACTTTTTTATTAATATGATCCAAGTCATGAATAACCTTGTAACATTGCTTTTCAGCTTCTGTTTCTGCTTGGACATGTTCACCGGCAGAAAGTCTTTGAATCAGTTTGTTAAGAGTAGGATGATCAATTTCAAGCAATCTCTGACTGATATCATCAAACTTTGGCTTTTTGGCCAAAAGCCATCCATCTGTAGAAGCAGTAGATATTTGTCTGTGACTGAATGCAATAAAGGGAAAATGAATATCAGTTTGAAAGCGTTTATCATAGTACATTAGTAAATGCTTTACATGTTCTTCTGCTGATAAACCTGCAGTGCCAATGCCACCAAAACCATAAGGAAAGAGCCAAGGAAAAACTTGCGGAAACAGGCTGGTATTCTTGAATATTGAAATAGGTTTTGTTCCATGAGTAATTGATAGAACAGGTGCACCTGTATGAAGATGCTCCAAGGCTTTGAATTTCAGTTCTTCGCTTGATAAGACTTCCAAGTTGGCAGATGTTAAGCCATGAACTGCAAAAGGACAAGGGCCATCTTCAACCCCTTCTTCACTTTCTTGCTCAAATACACTCATTGATTCAGTAGATGTGTTGCTGTTCATTTTTTTGTATTGAACAGAAACTGGTGGCATATTTTCAGGATAATCCTGCAGAATCTTGTAGTCAATGGTTAAATCATGATAGTCTTTGTGGTTTAACTTCAGCCATTCCAGGGCTTTTTTCACAACTTTTCTTCTTATCAATAATGGAGTTCTCTGAAAGTCTGCTGTTGTGGGCAATTCAGGACCTGTAAACAGGATGGCTAGAACTTCATCTAGGTCCTCTA
The DNA here is from genome assembly GCA_004369065.1 of Pluteus cervinus. Lineage (NCBI taxonomy): Eukaryota > Fungi > Basidiomycota > Agaricomycetes > Agaricales > Pluteaceae > Pluteus > Pluteus cervinus. Next base: position 14,216 of record ML208546.1, read on the forward strand.
CAGGTGGTGGCAATTTGTTATATATCTTGGGAATTGGACTTTCAAAAGCAATAACATGACCTCTCATTTTATAAAAGCCAGATGAAATCCTAAATATACAATTATTCAATCTGACTCTTGAAACCAAAAGCCTTTCAGCATACCTTAGAATTGCCAATTCCTCAGGAACAGATCCAAGCCACAAACCATTAGCTAAAGCATTTCTAGGGACTTTATCTCTTCTCAAAAACTCTCTACACTCATTGCAGACTTTTGTACAAGATTCTTCAATTACTGGTCCTGATCTCTCTTGGATTGGGTCAGTATCGCTTTTTCTCTCACATCTGGTGTTACCATCAGCACACAATAAGTGCATTAAACCTGAGATATTGTTGCGAGGGCTCAAGTACCTTCTTTGAATCAACCTTCCACAGACAGCACAGCCAGATTCTTCAAAGGTACTTGGAGATGTGTCTGCACAAAAATCCTTTATGATTTGATCTTCAAGATCTTTAGTTAGAGGAAGAGGCAGATATTCACATTTTTTACAATCAACCACCATCTTCTTCAAGTGTTTCTGAGGGATTTTGAAGACCGTCACAAATTCAGGACACTCTTCACATGTATGATTGGCAATTTGTTCGGGTATTTGCTCTTTTCTTATATGCGAGTTTAAATGGAGCTTGTGGGCCATCAGAATTTGGTTGAATATAGATCGAGGAATAAGTTGAGAAAGTACAGCAAGCGGTATATTGGCAATAATATGAGAGTTATCCAAAGCAATCGTCTCTGAGAATCTTACATGCTCTTCGTAGCTAACCTGGTATGGTACTCGGTTGAGATCAATGTGAGTAGTTATATAGGGAGCGATATCTATGTAGTTTACCAACTTTGTGTATCCTCCTCCTAAATTGAATGCACAACGCCCCTTGCTCTCCCCCAGCTGTCGGACCTGAGAACGATGACTCAAAACAATCTGTTGAGAGGTTCTGGTATACGATGAGGCAACTACCAACAACAACATAAACATCGCTACCATACAGATGATAGGATCTTGTCGGTTCAAAATAAAACAACATGAGGTTTGCAGATGTGCGCTTACAATGCAAATACAAACGGTTGTCATTACAGCTAGAAAAAGAAAGCGCACAGGACATGTCAATTTTATCGAGCGACACACAGGATCGCTCCTACCAGGTTTCAGAGGCATATCACTTACAAACGCCCTTGGGAATAGTTTGTTTTCATGTTGAGTATTCATCTAGACCGTATTGATTAGCAGTCGAAGGCTGTCGACCACATATAACTTACCTTCAATGTAAAAATATGGGTAAGTCGGTTATCCTTACGCCGTCAACCTGACTTGTTTTATGCTTAATTCTTCGTTCAATATTATATTCACACATCAAGATTTAAAAGGCATAACCCATGTTAGTATCTGTTTGGTAGGCATGCAAGTACAGGCGGATAACACAGTAGATCGAATACAAGTACAATAACGAAAAGGAATCATATCAGTTGTCGGGCACGTACAGGGGAATCACAAAGACAAGGTTGGGAGAGATATTATCAGCGAAACTACCCCAAGTATGCAGGGTATAGCCAACTGCCACAATAGATCCTGAAGGAATTTCACCGTCATACGGAGTTCCATCCCACAATGGACGCGTCGCGAGCGTATCAAACTCTTCATCAGTAAAATTGAATGGCCTCTTTTGAGTTGCCAGACCGTTGATAATTGGAACTGCGAATTGCGATGTAAGCAGAGGAGAAATCGAATGGAGTTGATGCCATACTCTTTTCGTCAAATGCACGGTCGAAAGTAAACAGGTTCTTGATGCTCGTTGATGCATTTAAGTTGTGCAGAAGCGGGTCCCGACGACTCATGTAGTTTGTCTTGAACATTCCTTTCGTCTTCTGGTTTGGAGTAGCCTTCGACCCTTTAGCCGTCTTTGTTGTCCGGGCCTGAGGGCTGGTAGGTTGATCCACTACAATATGTGTGAGGCGACATACCAGGAAGGAGAAAGGATGGGCTCACTTTTGGCACGCGTCAAGAAACGCATGTAGCCATTGTCATCAACAGGACCAACGTACTCTGTCTCACCAAAGATAGAACACCAAACCGAGGTATCGCGTCGGTATTCTTGAGGAAACATTGCGAGATGCAAGCCGTGAACGTCCTTGTCCCAGAATTCCTGGGTTGTTCTCTTGAGATAGGACTCGTATACGCCCCCAATCATGATGAAGATTGCATGACCGTCCACATCACTGACTTTGGCACGCAAGTTTTTCGCATTGGGAGGGGTGAACATTTCATAGATGTGGAGAGGAGTACGAGCCGCATTGACAAAACGGCCATACTTGGTAAACTTCAAACCCTTGAAGATACAACTTTGAATGTATGTTAATAGCATATCGTCCATGTAGGCATAGGAATACATACGAAAGTTCTTCGATTGATACTTGCGCGAAGACTTCCTTCATGAGAATAGTACCGACAGGAATTTCGCCGGTACTATTCTTCTGGTGCCAAGCAACCACCTGCCCGAGTCGTCTAGATTCCAAATGCACTTTGAGAGCGATATTGAGATTGTGATAGGAGTTACGTACGGTATATGCGGTAGCCTTGCGTACATGGCTTCCAAGCCCTTGTGTTGGTATTGAGGGTCGGTGACGGGATCATCATCATCCGAATCCGAGTCATGGACGTTGGTGAGAGGTGGCATGTCTTCATCGTCATCAGTGTCCTCATGAGACCCGTTACTAGTGAAGGACCGCCATAAGCGAATAAAATCGCTGTTATAAAAGATCATACATACCTATCGCCATCATCGATTGAAGCTTTGAATTCTTTCGCTAACATGGCCTCGGGATCTTCAGCATCTGCCCCATCCTTGTTGTCAGACTCGGAATCGTTGCCTGGCTCGACTTCTGGGGTCATCTCCCACGGAATTTCTGCCGGACCAGCCTCAGCCGGTTTCTGCACAATTTCAACCTTAGGTCTATCGTCATAGATCAGGAAATAGTATAAACGGAAGTAAGGCGCTCCGACTTACGCTTTCATAGCTTCGAGGAACATCTTTTGGTCCAGCTCGATCAGATCATCCAATACGGATGTGCGCTTGCCCTTTCCCTTGCCCTTAGATTTAGACGGTGCAGGCGTTCTAATGAGAGATGTCAACGACGGTTGGTTCAAATGGAAGGTTTAATGCGTACTCCATCTCTTCAGAAGCGAAACCATGGTTCCCGCCTTCATCGTTGGCGATTGCCTTGCTATCTGGACGATCCGTTAACTTTGTTGCTTTTGCAGGCGGTTGCATCGTAGGAGGAGGAGCGTCATTTGCGGCCTGATCCATTTGTCCGGTTTCATTCTCTTCGGGTCTATTTCTCTTCTTGCTGGTAGCTATAGTCGGCAATCTAATACGAGGGGTAAGAATATAGAATCAAAGGGATAAATATAAGACCTACTTGGGGAGTACGGTATCAAGTACCTCACGCGTGGTAGGTAAATCCTTGTCGGACTCATTTGCATCGTTAACTCGGTCCATACTTGAGCGGGTTAGATAATGTGCTGTGAAGGGTCAAAACGGTTACCTAGTCCTTCCACCTTGCTTTACAAGATAGTTGGTTTCATCGTCATGAAACGCGAACCCCTCCTTGAGGATCATTTTCACTCCGCTGCTTGGTTTACGTTCACGTTTTTTCCTGTCACGTTTGGAGATGATGAGGTATGATCTAGGAAGACAGAATATCTAAGGCTTACACAATTGTCTCGGTGGGAGAACTCTGTTCCTTAGCTATAGCGATAGAATCCATTGGGGTATTTGGCGTAGGCGGTGCCCAGTTTGAAGCAACAACTTTAACTCCTGCCTTTTGAGTAGGCTTCACGATTGATTCAGCCACAATCTCGCTGTCGAATAAGGTGAATTTCTATGTAGAGCTAGAGCCCCAGGACAACTTACACGGAATCCGAATCGTCTGCTTCCTGGACAGGGGCTTTCGCCTTCTTTGAGGACTTCGACTTGCTTGTAGACATAGCGCTGATCCCTCAAGTCAGCGTTATTTCTAGTTGTGTGCTATGAAGTCGCTTACCCTGGGTCTCGATCCACCTCCTCAGGCAATTTAGACTCCTTCCTACGAAGATGTAAAGGTCTAGTCGCCGGAAATTAAGAGAGATAAACGTACTTTTTCTTTGTCGGTTTTGCTGGCATCCTAGCGTGAAATAGTTACGCGGAGGAAGATGCCAATGCAAGATGTTGTATTGAATGTCCGGCGATGAAGGTGGAGAAGATAAAGCAGTATGCAAAATAGAAGGATTGGTGGCAGCTGGGATAGGAGAATCGTAATGGGCGAAATTCCACAGAGCTAAAGTCGAAGTTGTTGAAGCGGCTTTTAAGGTCAAATGACTCTTCTCAAATAAGTCAAGGGATTTTTATCTCAATACTATATCCTGGATTAAACGGTCACAGCATAACGAATACTTACAAATATCGGCAGATATGGTAGTGTTTCCAATGGTGTCCATCAGGACTAGGTCGCTCTGAAAGGCATGTTCAAAGACGATCTGTGGATCTAGCAGCGGTCAACAGCTAGATAGACGATAAAATCCCAAAACAGAGAGGAATATCTTGTGACCATTGTCCCAACAATCTCATAGAAACAGAGAACGAAACAGAAGTCGCGTTCACATATACTAGATGATATTGTCTGAGCGGTAAGTCAAGCCCCCGCCCCCTTTTCAAGTTATGGACTCCTTCTACGATGTCCATTCTGCACGTAAGTACCTACGCTCAGACGACTGACTAGAATTCACACTCCATAGGAGAGTGGCTTCTTAAGTACACCGCTCAAGAGATAGTTCCAATGACTCGTTACCTGTGGAGCATAGGAAAGGTATGTCCTGAATTTTATGAGATTAGTGTGAGCGTTAACCATCATGGCAAGGACGACACCGATTGGCTGACTTTATATGCAATTGAAGAATATCCCGAGCCTCATTGTTGGCGTCTTATCAAGAACGTTGGCGACGAGAAGCAGGAGGCGGTTTTCAACCTGCACGGCATTATAGTCGATAAAGATTTGCCGCCTATTACTGTGGCACCAACGTGAGTAGCGGATAATAGTTACAATTGATATCTGACATCAAGTCATCAGCAATACCAAGTCTTGTGCCTTCCTTCGACAACAGATCACGCTGTCCGGCCTTAACACCTCCGAATTCGAGTATGCGGTTGATAAGGCTCGCAACGTTTATAACAAATTTCGCCGATTTTTCCCTGAAAAACAGTTATTACCTTGGCCTGAACTCAAATGCACCATTTCAGAAGGACGCACCTTGACGCTTGGGAACCGATACTTTACTCGTCGGTCTGAAGCCCCAACACTTCAACCTATACCTTTCGAACCTTACGTTGACCCTAACCGTATTCTGGCAGGATGTGTAAACGCACGCCTCTTTCATTCTGCAGATAATACGGTCAATTACTATCGACGGTATAAAGGTGAAGACGGGGAACTAATGTATGGATCATCAACTTTGTTTTGTGGGATTATAACTAAATATAAATTACTTGTAGACACGACATTATCCCACCCCAGAATTTTCGGATCGGGGATATTGTGGACACTCAATTTTGCTTCGTTGTTTATCGTATGCGTACAGGAGAGCATACTCTGAGGCTGATGTTGTACTCCATCACGCTGGTGGATGGAAAGTTATCTGATGTAAGTTAGTCTTTGGCATTCAACATGTTCAAAAGTTTCACTGAGACAACTTTAGGAATATGATCTCAAGAAAATGAAAGCAGAGACTCAAACGACAATCCAGCAGAAACCTCTCAAGCGCAAAACCGGATACGAAGTGGTGGCCAAATCTGGTGATGGACGTAAAGCGCAGTTACGGCAAAGCGGACCTGAAAATACTGACGGGGGCATTCCAACGAAGGGGATTGATGACATGACTATTGAGGATACAACAGGATGACGGCGACTTTTGCTATGGATCTGCGATTGTACGGTTAATTGATTTTCAGGAAAAAGAAATAGGGGACTGACGAGAAGAAATGGAGATGTTGCGAACGGGTCGATCGCCTTGAATTAACAAGTCCCCGGCAATTGGTCCTAAAAGTCTAAAGGATCTCGGGAACAATGCCCCCCATTTGCACAGCCTTTGTACGTGTTTCGAGGACAAAGGGTCCGAGACAAAAGGCAATCAGAAAGCAAAAGCAATTGAACGGTCGTCGCCCTTCAACCTGCTTGATTTGTTTACCTTACCTCTCAACCCTTCCGCTGACCCCGGACAAGGGAACTAAATATGTAAAGGAATAGGAGGAAACCCATGACCACCATTTCATCCAGTCATCGCACCGAGATCCAAACACGCAACGAGAGCGAGTCACGAAGGTCATGGACACGTTGCGCCTTTGGATCTCGGCGAGGTCCATCTTATGGTAATCAAGTATCACATGGCCATTTGTGGGTGGCATTGACAATGCCTGCCATCCGCCGCATATCGAAAATCAATCTATAATTAGCTAACATGACATTGAAAAGTCGTCAAACCGAGATGAAAATCCAATATAGATACACTTACAAAGGCGATTTCGTTGCACAGACTTATGACGTATGAACGGGTTGCAGGTTGACAGGTGCAGACGGGTTCATAGGTCATAAGTGGACGATTGAAGATAGTTTATCCAAATGAAGGGACAGACGGTACACGATGACGCGGGGCTGACAGGACAGATCTTATCGTCCAATGGCATTGTTCCGGATGAATTTGTGAAGGCGCTAAAGCAAGGCTCGTGATCAATACATGCGACTCAGGCTCCGCCATATGAACATACTGAGAAACCTTTCCAATTCTCCCTTTTCGGTTTTTAATACATGAGGCATCCCATTCCGACTCGTGTACCCGGGAGGTCAACGCAGTTGAGCTCGAAAAGCCATAACGACCATCTGTTAATCCTTTGAAGAACCTCTCAAAAGTATAGCCTGGAATTCTTTCTGAAAAACAACTTACTTGAACGCCACCCTTGTTGCACCTTTCTCTCTTTGCATGCTGATATCACAGATGTGGCCCTTGGAGCGGTAACTTATGAAATCGGCATTCAACTAACCCTCACCTCTGGTTTAACCAGAGGAATCGCGGGCGGCGATCGTGTCAAGAATGTTTCTAATCCATCTACAACGCCCCATAGTTGAGGCCTGAGTGGAAGAGGGTGAGGAGGGTTAAAGACCGATCTCCGGATCCCGACGGCGATTCTGTTGTTGTTTGGGCTCCGGGATTTTTACCAGCTCTCATCGGCGCTCAGATGACGGCTGTAGGACTAGTCAGTATCCGGTAATCCCTGAGTTTCAATGCAGAAGTATCGTATTGATAGAGAAAAGAGCATTTTACCGTTAGAAATTTTCAGATGCGATGATTGCATACTATTGCATAGATAGAAATTAGAATGACAATTATATACCTAAATTTAGGGGGCATACCTCATACCGCTGGGTCAGCCTTGCATCATGAAACTTTTCAGACCAGGAATCGGTTAGCGGGTCAGCTCAACAAGTTCTTTTCATGGCGACAGGAACGTACCATAAGGGAGAACGCCACCTCACATGACGTTGAGAACAACCTATGACCTACTTGAGGGTATCAAACCAGAGACCGCACACCAGAACCCGTGGATAGTCAGATTCCAGTTAGTCGCGGGATACTAGCCCTACAATGAACGACCACTACTTTGGTCAATTACATGCAAGACAAAATTGTTTTTCTGGATCTATAACGGAGGTTGAGAAGCAGAAAGACAAAATAGATAAGTCACCGGTCTCCCCGCAGCGATGAAGGTTTTACCTGTAAAGCGTAAATCCCGGAAGCAATCACACAGCCTTGAAGCACCGTTCAGACAAAGAAACATCCAACTTAGTAAAAATGGAACATTCAACCTCACTCTCGAATAGCATAAGCCCGAATAGTAAGAGAGTAAGGATTAGATTGAATCCCACACCACGAATGAAATCATCGAAGCACGACGGCCTTCTCACCAGTCAAACAATGGAATGGTGGAATGGAAAGTATACCATTTTTGAAATCAACATTCTAAATAACAACTGGGACAACGATCAGGCGGTATCAGGTTGCGAGTACATTGACATACCGTTTGAGATGATAGTTGCGTCCATTCCAAATAGAACCTTTAATGAATCCTCAAATAGAGCTGTTCTCAACATGCGTCAAAGTCGGGATCTTGAACGGAGACAATAACTGTGCCAACACCGGAGTATTCTACAGGATAGATGAGCAAATAATTTTCAATTCGATACAACTAAGGAGATCATGCCTTGCGGCTTACGTGTATAGATTTGACATGCCTTCAAGGCTGAAATGGCAGTCAGAGGGACCATGAAGGTCACTGCAAGTAAGTCGTCAGAACTGGGAATGGGATGTCCAAAAAATAGAACATACCGGCGCTGAACTCATATCGACACAGATAGACGATTTTAAGGGTGAGAGTATGGAAGGAATTCCGCAAACTACAACCAGAGGAAGTTCAGGAACTGAAGGAAGTTCTTGCTTTCGAACTCACAATTTCACGGAGAATGCAATGACGTAGAAAAGCGTCTCAAGATCAAAGGAGTATTCAAGTTCATAGGTCATGGATACTAAAGATATCGTGATATGCCATACCGGAGCCTGTCTATTGTCCAGCAGTACGAATCAAGGGATGTACGGCATTCATATTGACGCAGCTCCAAGTGTCCGAGGTGAAGGGGTTGTCACGATTGTGAAAAATGACTAGAAACTCCCTTAGTTGCGTCAAGCATGCGTGTTGAACGCGGCGATATCATGATGCGGAAACTAAGACATACCGAATTACGAACTTGGATAATGACAGAAACGTAGTAACCTGTCGACCTGCATTGTGCAGCGTGGGCGCAAGCATTCCTGTGAAAGTGCAATCATCTTCTCCGGAACCAGACGAGACTGAAAACCCGGGTATCGCACCAAAAGGTCAGAAGGTACAACGCCTTATACCCAATTCAACTCTCGCAAACTTCCTTCATTCGCCAGGTAGGACTACAATCCCTCCGTCTTTAGATCTTCCCAACTCAAATCTAAACCTCCCTTTCCCCGCAACGACAGACCCTTCCGATTTACCCCTGGTTCGACCAGAGGATTCAGATCAGGATCGACTTGACAAATCCGTTCAACCGATTGTTGTGGAGCTATCGTTGAATGTTGAAGACTTGAGAGAGGGACGAGCGGAAGAGCATGAAACTACGACCCCGGATCCCGACGGAGATTTCGGATCGGAGTTGTTTGTATGTGCTTTCTCCGACGCCACCACAATCGCCTCCCCGCTTTACTTATCTCGAACGCGATCCCTGGTTATGTAGATCGCGTTCAAGCCGCGTTCGTTATTCCCATGGATGATCCGTGGGTGCGCGAATGGGGTTTTGTCGACTCTCCAATGGCAACTTGAGATAGGCTAAGCTTCAAAGCCAGGGTCAGCGGACCACAGTCAAATAGACGAACGGGCAGGCTTTCGTTGGTTGGTGAATCACATGAAGGCGGCAGCAATTCCACTCGGGAATTCTGTACTTCCAAAGGTTTGGTATGCTACCCGCTCCTCCATTCCGCTCATGACCAGGTACGTGTTGATCCAAGAATGTTACTTACTCGATTACGTTCTGACATCGAACGTTCATAGCCTTTCATCCTCATCATAACTGTTGGAGCGAGGGAAGAGGCTTCTAACTAAACCTGCGTCATCGTTTTGTAAGTCCTGACGCATTTAGTACTGAAATTTTACAAAGTCACAACTAGGAACGAGATTGCATCACTTGCGCATGACGTATGAACTTGATTTTGACGTTTTCTAAAAAAACCCCTATGTGCGTCATGCGATGCAATTGTGCGATTGCGTCTTTATCCCAATGGCACAGAGAACGGTCTCATAGGCGGGCTCAACTCCGATTAGGACAAGTTGTGGATTTGACGCGATGGCTCGGGGATATGCTGCCATCCCGGATCAGGAAAGATCGGGAGTGTGAGTACTTACGAGTTTTCGCCGCCTCAAAGTCGGGCTGAATGGGTCGCCGTTTTCATATTTGTGCGTTTGTCAGCATCTCGAACATGGGTCTACCTTGGCGCAGGAACATGTAAATGGCTCGCGTTTCCCTTTGGAGTTCTCGGGGAACAAGTCGTTGATTGAAAGTAAGGATCCTGGCCATGTACCCATCAAGTAAGTTGAAAGCGCTCGTTCGGACGCCCAGGATGAACAATTACACTCAAATTGAAACTTGTTTAGAGCGTATATAGTTACCGCTGTGGTGTAAAGTTTGAAACGTGTAAATTTCCAAAATGAGACTTGGGGGTACAGATCTTCGGGGTTGCAGCCCCGATGCTATGGGCCCTATGGCGACTTTCCTTGAATCCGTACCGATGGTCGCAAGGAGCGGATACAATCATACGTTGTAGTAATGGAAATTCCAGTGTATAAGTTCGCCGGACCGTTCGTCACTAAATACCACATCCAAGTCTGCCCTCACCACTCAAATCATACTGGAAGGCACGTATATTCTAGATATCATGTGTGTGCTGATTGTGAATGTTCTATCTCCTGCTTAAGATGCCTGAACGCCAGCAGCGGCGACTACTCTATCCCAGAAGGCCTGTCATTGGTTCACGGCATATAGAGCGTGTGCGTTGGCAAGGAAGAGGCGGTACTCTTATTCTTTGTCACAATAATTTTGGCCGTGTGCTTGATGGAACGCCCTTTTGCGGTCGTGTACCAGGACTTGTCGCTCGTGTTCAGGAAAGCGATCGCAAAATCAAGCTCTACGTCCGAGAAAGCCCAGATCGGTTGCGGCACTTGTTGTTGAGGCAAGCCCTTGGCGTACTGGATGCGATGCAGTTTCTCCTTCGACCCGAGCTTCCTTATGTTAACTTTCATCGGAGTATCCGACTCCCATTGGGAAGCCCATATCCCTTTACTGCCAAAGTCTGTTTCACCTTTCGAAAGACGGTGAGTACGACCATCGATATATAATCAGTTGTTATGAATTGGCTTCAAATAGGTCAATGGCGTTAATCGCCTACCAGTGAAGCAACGCGATGGCTCGGAAGTTGAACTGGATGCAAATGCGCTTGTGGGGAGGGATGTCGACATTATTTTTGTTCTCCTTCACCGACACCTTGGTTTTGGTAGGGCGATTGCAGTCGCTCATATTCTACAAATAGTCCTGGTCTAAGAAATCGGTATAATATCCATGTCATCATCTAGCTTGTATTCATGCCATTCCATGTTTTACTAAGATGTACGGCCGTTAGAAACATCTAGAGGGGGATCCCCCTGAAGTATTTTCGAAGATATTAAGAATGTTGTCAGGAAAATCGTCTCCGTCATGACTTCTGGCTCTCGAAAATGGCACTCAGGTTCAAAGCAAGTAATAACGAAACAAGTTATTCAATGAAGATTCGGTACAGCTGTATCTCAAAACTCGATATAGTACTAATACAACCGACTAGACGGGAATCAACTATTTATCCGAGTACCCTTGCCCGAAGTGAAAGCGCAACATTCGCCGTACGCTATTATCTCGCCTGTGGCGCCCCATCAATAATCTAACCAACAAGGAGAATAAAGGCGAAACTTACTTGATTTCAGTGATAATTTCATATACCTTATCGACAAGCTCCATATCTAAAGCAATGACGTACGAATGGGCCAGATTCCTTTGGGTGAGGGTGGTAAAGCCTGCATATGCCCCAAGAAGATCATATTTGAGGGCCCAGGTATTGATATATTTCAAATCAAGACCGGTGCCGAAGCCCTGGGATGGGAGGCGGATGACCCAACACCATTTGTCGCCAATGCAGCGAGTTCGTGTAGCATTAGATGCACAATAGAAATCGGATTTTCTATCCCACCTTTGGGCAGTACTCAAGTACTCGAGTACGGTCCAGCCACGTTCGCGGTACTTTTCGAACAGAACGCGGCTTCTGGGCGTGAGTTCGTTGTGACTGACGAGAGCCTCGCGTCTTTCAAAGGTGGCGTCGGGGTAGAATGAAATGGCCTCGCGGTGGGTAATGACGTTCATGACGCATGCTAAAATGACAATGAGCGATATTTAAGAACAAATTTAAATGATACATACTGAGGCCGAAGTTCAAGATGGTCTCAACCACGGTGCTGCGTACGGCGATGATTTGGACGATCGCATCGTTCCTCTCGAGAGTAGTAACGCTAGCAATGGATTGGTCGACATACATCAGGTAGGGATTCTTCGCAATGTCCTCCCTTTCGTTATTCGTTCGGGCGATGGTGCATTTCTTGGTATATCCAATCTCCTCCAACCACTCCTCCAAACGGGGAGCACTGAGCTTCTGGACGTATAAATCCAAGTCGGAATGAGCGAACTCCACCCTCCCAAAGAATTGGAGGGCAGCAGAACCAGAGATGACGACGCCCAGGTCTTCTTGCAAATGCCGAAATCGATCCGCCTCGTTAGAGAGGAAGAACGGCTTCAAGATGCGGTCAACTTTGAAGTGCCGCTTCATGTATTCCCTAGCCACGGCGTGGAATTGGCGGTCTACAGAGAACATGCGAATCAAATCGCGTCCACTGGCAAGACCATCAAAAATGAGGTCCAATATTTCTGGACTCCTAAAGAAGGGGTTGTTAGTTTGGAATCGGAGACTAGTTGATTGAGGCGTACAAGGGCTTCATAAACTTCATTCAATCAAAGGGCAGGCAGTGAAAGAAAGAATTCGTTTGGGGATGAGGGAAGACTTGGAACATTGGAATTGATATAAGCTCTTCCTACGCCAGCATGATCAGTCCTAATTCTGGATGTGGAAATATGAAGGAAATACACGGTGTATATTTTTCCCGCTTGCGATCTTACCTAGGACGGGACCGTAATGGTTTGATGCGTGTCATAGCTGAGCACTCCGCAGATTGCAGATCTTAGCTCAAAGGGCGGTATCATAAGGTCTAGGGGCATAGCGGAACTTGCAACCCATACCATGGGCACGGGTAGGGGACGGGTCTGGCACCTGAATTCCTAAAAGATGAACGCCGTTTTTCCAAGTTGAACGAATCCAAGGTCAGCTTCATTCCTTCTTAGGTATTCACCGTGCAACAATTTAGACTTTCATTCTGTCTTTGATATAAGTTACCGGTAATGGCGTTTCGTTAAACCGAGTTTCCAAAAGAGTCGTTCTTTCACCTATCCAGGTAGGTTGAACGATTTCACTTGGTTTCTAAGAAGGAACGCTGTTGTAAGCTGTGTGCAAAAGGATTGCCAACGCATGTTCTCGGTTTGTGAAAGCTCACAAAATCGTTGCAGTCTTTGAAGACTGATGCTCGTGTTGAGTAGCAGGTGGACAGATTCATTATACTCTATGCACCTCTCGTACAATTTGTGTTTCCCGATGATTAAAATTAAATCTAAAGTTCTATGGAAAACGCTTGCCTTCAAGAAATTCTTTTGCCAGAGTTTCGTTTCCCTTGAGTACGCGTTGTGCGCTTTTACGCATCATCTTAATCACATCCCTCCATTGTTCGGCGCTTCTCAGCGTGGCAGTTCCATCTCGAATTGAGTTGTAGCGGATTTGAAACCAAGCTTCGCAGTCGGGCGTCCAATATCCCATATTCAATCCGGCTTTTTCCCAAGCTGCGTGTTTTGGCCACCATGAACGATCCGAGGTCTGGCTGTTTTCTGGCTCTGAACGATAAATTCAGTTATTACTCTGTAATCGCATGTGAATGAGCTTACTGTCGTCATTATACACCTTGTATACGCCACAGATCAATTGCTCTTCGTCCTCGGATAACCAGTCATCCTGATATTTTTTATCATACTGGACGCCGTTTGACGACATGAGGAGATCTGGTTTGGCAAGCAAAGCCTGGATAGCATCCTCAGTATTGCGGAAGTATTCCATGGCTAGTCGCCACAATATTCCCCCTTTTTTCAGAGCTGCCCGTCCAGCAGGACCATTTATCACCATGTTTCTTTTTTCTTCATAAACTGTATAGTCCACCGCTGATGGTTGATAGTCTCTTGGACGAAAACCGAGAGTGATCTGGGGAATATACCTGTCGATCCTTGCGACGGCGTCTGGAATTGAATATAGGGTGCAAAATGGATATCCGCGGGTCACCAGTTGACGTAAAACGCTGGCGTCTCTCCGTCCCCATGACCCTCGGATAGCCTGCACAACGGTTGCGGAGGAGGGAGTGACGATGGTAAAATCGGTTTTTATGTTATGGGCGTTACGGGACTTCAGCGAGTAGACGTCCAGCTTGGCGAGGCGTCCAGTTGGCGTTATTTCCTCCAGGTTCATATACTCATATACGATGTTGCTGACGTGTTTTCCGATATACCTGGAGTTGGCTTTGCTCATATCCCAGAGCGTAGGGATTGGTTGAGTCCTAGCGGTTGGGTATGAAGATAACGCTTCGGCGAATACAACCAAAGCCCGTTCTACCCTGGACAGAGTGTCGCAGTTACCATAGCCAAGTATGTTTTTGACTCTCTGCGTGGCTTGCTCAGATATCGGTTCGTCATTACCGTTGTGATCGTCGATCGTAAATCCATATCGATGATAAATTCCTTCATAGGCGCTGACGTTGTCAGAGCTCGAGTGAACCGGTCGGATATGTGGTAGAAGGGTGTCCCGAATATCGTGCTCCATCATCTTGCGGACGTTGGTGACTTCCGAATTATCTTCTTCGTATCTTGCTTTTGTTGTTTCGTCGGTGAAGTCAAGGGCATCGTCTAATACGCTAGTAACCGCTGCATCATTATCCTCGTTGGACGCGCCTGGATTTCCTTGAGTTGCTGAATTGGTAGCGGCAAGTTCTTGACATAAGTCCCATTGATTGGAGAATGAATCGAATCTACTTTGATTAGTCGAACCGTCGTCGTTTTAACAGAGAACCTTCTTACCTGCGCTCTTGCTCAGAGTATAATTCCCAGCGCTCAACCAGATGACCAGGTAGAACACGACAACGCAACAGAACATCCCCTACAGGAATCCATTCCCATACTGAAGCCTCTCCCACTTCTAATGCTGGCGGATGTCCTACCGATGCTTTGTTCTCTCGGTCTTCACGTAAAGTTTGTTGGTTGCAGTCGTCAAACTGCATCATCGCCGCATTATCTTCCTCTCGTCGCCTAAAGAAATCGTACCAGCTTTCTCCCCGCCTCTGCCCCGATCCTGTAAAAGGGAAAGGGCAGTTGTTGTAACCAGGACTTGTGATACTTTCGTTTTCATAAGTATCATGAGGTTGAATAGGAGTCGCGACGAGTGAGGGATGGACCTCAAAGACAAATCCCGTTGAAGCGTCGTATGTGCTATCGATTGAGTAAATGCGTCCCCATCCATATTCGTGAAAGGGTGCCGCATTGGCGATCTCCTTAGAGGCTATGAGAAAGTTGGATAGGTCGGAGTCCGTTGGCCGATCTAGGAAGAGGTGTTTCGTTGGTTCTTCAGGACGTTTATAGTCGACAGTCCCGTCGTTCTGAAGAATTGCCCCAAGAAACCATATTGGCGCCTTCTTCTGGAGTACACGTAGCCAGGGGCACCACGAACACTCCGATAAATCGCAGATGGCACCACGGGGCTGAAGATGTAAGACGGCGTCCTGCAGGTTATCCAACCATGCTTGGCAGAACTCCTTACTTCTTTTCGATAGCGTTGCCTGCCAGTCTCGTTGTAATGACATACCCATTAGGCACAGGCCCAGGAGTTCGCGGAAACTGTCTCGAGATTTGCACGCACAGCGTCGGGCAAACTTTTCAGAGCTGTGCGGCCTGAGATAGCCATATGTAGAAGGACGTCGCGTGTTGAATTCCATTGGGTACAGGCCCTTCTCGAATAATGCGTTGGCAGCAAAACCTAACCCCGCTTCAAGGCTCCTCCATTTCTCTGCAAGACCTTCTTCTAACCGCCAACCCTCCTTGGTATTGACGATGGGCAATTGGATGTCGTCGTATCCTAATCGTTGGAATATCGGTCCTTGGAAGACGAAGTCGCAGGGTAAGAAGGCAAGGTGAGGATGGCTGTTCCGCATCCAATCTAGCTGGGCGAAATGGAAGGGATCGTAATATTCCGATAGCGGCGACACGTCGTATGGCATCAAGAGGTCGGGGAATTTCCGTTTATTACTGATATGGGTCCAAAATACGCTTTCATATATTCTTCCGTCGATTTCGAGATGTCGGAATAGAAAACGAAAGGATTCCCTATGGTCAAGTGTGAAAAAAAGGTACATGTGAAGGGAAAAGCAAATTACGGTCGTCTATCGTTCACCGCTGCAGTCATGGCTGTGAAGGCGATGTAGATCCACGCAATTATGACTTGGATCGAAAAGTCAATCAACGTATCTTAGGTCTCACTAAACTTACTCAAGTGCTGAAGCGGTGTGCAATATGCGTGTCGCTGAATTCAATGATATTCAACACGTGGTCGAGGGCTATAATGGTTGATGAACGTTGAACGGCGTTATTGTGGACCATGAACGATTATTGGCGTACTTATTGACCTTTGTTTGCTTCGCAGGCTGCCAGTTGCCTCATTTGGATGCCTGAAACGAGAGTTATAATTATACATAATTACCATTCAAGCAACGAGCGTATACATACATACATTTGCCTATCCATTCATTTGATACTCGACGCGTTTAAGGACTGCAAAAATTGCGACCGCGGAGGATACTTGAGTGCAGCAGAACGCTACTATACTATGGCATTGTCAGCTAGAACTCATTTAGGTAGGCTCGATTACAATCGTGCTACATGCAAGGCGCGATTAGATACAAGGAGGAAGGGATTTGAGATGGGGAACTTGCGAGATAATCCTATACTTAGATTTGTGGTAATGATGTAGCTGATATGACTAACTCTCCAAACCTACACGAAGCATTCGACCGACCTTGACGAGAAACTCACGGTTGCGAGATATCTTCAAAACCTCAATCGATCAGATTTTGAAATATTTAGTGCATACCCGTCAGGTTGCAATTGCATCCGAATGATCGTTCTAATTGGATAGCCGTCATAATGATCAGTTGACACCGGAAAATGTAACCTGCGCTATACTATCAAAATACTGACTTCGAGTTTGATTTGCTTTGTCGCTTTCGACGAGGCTATTCTGTGTGAGGGTGTCTGGGAAACACGCCAATCGAACTGACCATCGTTTTGCTTCATGGTTTATCCTGATGATTGCCGATTCAGTTAACCCCCTTCGTATCGGCGACCGCAGCGTTTCCCAGTCAAAGGTAGCAATTCGAATCGAGAGGCGGAGATCAAGAGGATCGCTGAAACGTATTTGAGCAACCGAAACATGAAGCAGCACATACTGGGTAAGGTATGAGCCTGACGCAAGCGTTATCGTTGCTGAACTATTAATCGGGGGCTCGCGTCAGGTCTCACGATATGGAAACGGGTATTAAACCGTCCAGCAGGTCGCAACGTTCGTCAGAGTGGATGTATGACGTATCAGCTGAGCCGGGCGTAAAATGAGCCTTCAAGTTCATACGTCATAAGCGTCGAATGCTGTTTTTGAATCTGTGAAAGCATATAAGTCGAGTCTAAAAACGCCGTTCTCAAAGAAATCATATTGCTCCCTTCTCACAAAAGAGGACCAACCCTCAAACGTGCCCGATCGACTTGAATAAATGCAATGCGTAGCTCGATTCATAATTCTTGACTTGCGGTCAAACGACAACGCCTGCTGATCATAGTTATGCAGAGCCTAGTCAATCGTTGAGCCAGCTTACTATTTATTCTCAAGATACGTCGCGATTTCCTGACTGCAGACTTAGCTGGAGTCGTCGACATTCCCGAGTGTGGCTTGATTGCGGTTCTGGTGAAAGATATACGTTGGAAATCATCCAATTCGGGGATGGTTTGGGGAATAACGGATTTGTTGGCGGATTCAAGGTTGTAGAGAGCGCTATGGGTATCGGCCAATCGCTATTTCGAAGATAACCCCCTCAGAATTGCAGCAATGTGATAGAATACTCACTACTCGCACTTCCAGCGATTAGGTCAAACATCCCAACTCCTCTCATGTGCGTACCCAATGTTAGGCCGTGCGAATTAACTCGAATTCGAGCACCAACGGATTATCCGTCGGGTTAACGAATGAGTCGTCGTGGTCGTTGTTCCAGAGGCTCATGGTCGAACATTGAACTCCGACTCACGGTTAGATCCGTCATCCGAATCGTTATCGGAGATCGGACTCATGACCGTATCTGTGACGTCACAAGCCTTGCCTCTCTTCTTTCTTCCTTATCTCAACCGCATCCCAGCTTCAATCGACTGCACAGGCCTGATTCCTCTGGTTGAACCGGAGGTGTGGGCCTGCGAACTCTTCGGATGGGCGATGGTCGATTCTTTGGGCGGGATTTGTGGAGTTCGAAGTTGGGATAGAACGGCTGGGAGGTTGGACGTCTGTTGTGTGGCGTGATGGCCGCACTAATGGTGCGGCGTTTCTTTTCTCGATTGGTTTGAACAACCGGTATCGATGTTACTGTCTTTCAATGTCGCGGAGGATATAGGAGATTCGACGCTGGTATTACCCCGGGTTAAAGAAGAGGACCTCGTTTAGATTTTAGGGTGGAAATCGCGTTGAAGTCACAACGAGTACGGACACGACATTGGCTTAACCAAATCGATCACATACTATTTCTAGGTATCCTACTTTGTCGCCTCCAACTCGTCCTTTCCAAGTTCGACTCCAAAATGGATTCGTTCTGATCTGCTGGAACGGACTCAATTCCTCTGGTTAAACCGGAGGTGATGTCCAACCGCCTCAGGGAACGACAAAGGAAATACCGGCTCTTGGGAATTGCGCGCTGGCCAAGTAAGTTTCGAGGATTTGCCCTTGAAGTTCACACTAGCTATCGGTTGACCTCTCGAGGAAGGATGATAGAATTCGAGAATTTGGCGTCACGATTAATGGCTAAAGCTTTTGGATAAGGCGACGACTGCTGTAACAACCCTTCGAGAATGCGAAAAGGTGCGTATACGCTAATTCTACCGAGGTCCATATCCTCGCTCTAATACTGCCCCAGCAGCCTACTTCTTCACCCGGTCACCGCAGTTCTTTCGTCATACTGTGTAAAACTTATCTACTTCACATTCTATGACAGATGATCCTGAATGTTCTTCCGGGTTGTACCCCGCTCTGGTCATATTGGGCGATAACAACGATTTTATCTGCTGCGTATCGTTAGAGGGTATGTCTTCTCGTATTCATGACGCATGAACTTGAATGTCCATCGTCATGGCGCGTCTCATTCCTACGTCATTCTATCGTTATGCTCGTCATGTTCCGATAAGGACCGAGTCTGCGCATTCGGTTGTCTCTCCCAAGTTTTCAAGTAGATAAACGAACGTCTTCAAACTCATCTCGTTACGAGCTCATACTCTCCTCTCGCTTCTTCCTATCTGCATTGCGGCGAGAACCCTGCTTTTTGACCAGATCTATCATGGGTACGCTTTTTGCTACCGCTCCTGTCTGCCTAACGTTAACGGAAATTCTTAGATATCATTATGGAATCTGCGCATCCTCCAGATCCTCGTGATGTGGTCGGAGGCACTCTCTTGTCTCACCCAAAGCGCGATCCACGGTTACCGCGTCTATACACCGTCATGACGCATCCTCTGGTCGATCCTTTGAAGCATTCACTTGTCAAGACGATTGTTGTCTACATTCAAGACACCGATCCTAAGGTCCGACAAGAACAACTTAAATACGAAGATACTTTGAACGTGCCCCTTGGACCTGACTCGGAGGTCATCAACAATGGTACGTTACGTCCATAGAACATTTAAAACATGCTAAAGTCAGCTAGGGTATATTCACCTTACCAATGGTACTATCGTCTTCGCTCGACCTGCTCACTGTCTGACGGGTGAGAAGGATATCCCCGTTTGTTGGGTTTGGGATGGGTAAGTCCATCGCATTCAAAAGTTATATCGGTAGACTGATACGGTTCCAGTCGTGAATTAGGGGACGATGTCGTTCGAGAATTGCTAGCTGCTCGTGATTCTGTACTCGGGGAGTCTAAAGATATGGATTTGGGTCTACCACATCTCGACGAAAACGGCAACAAATCTGGTAGTACCCAATTTGAGCGTCTGGGCCAGAAAGGCGTCAAACGTACTCGTTGTTATGGATTAACGATGAGTCATCAGTACTCCAGGTCGCTTGTGGGTCCAACAGCAGGCGGGAAAATCGCAGACGACGAAGTGGTATTGGGTCCGAATAATTCTATCCGTCAGGAGGTTGTAAATGTACTTAATGGTTAACGCTCGATGTTTTGGGACACTAATTAATTCGTTTTAAGATCCATACTCGAGTTGCAATGCAATCGCTTGAAAGATTCACATCCTCGACCTTCATGGATGCCTTACGTACCAACGCGTCGGTCAATAACATCCCCATCGTCGGTTCACCGGATAACGTCGCATATCCTGCTGTACAGCTCAACATCGCACCAGCGGTCGGACGCTCTGAGTGTCGGGGTATGCATCACGTCATTTTAATGTGATCAAACTCATGATGTTCTCCAGGCGTTGGACTACAAGGCATGGGTTCTTTTGGTGCAGGTCATCGAGATACACACGATTCGGCAGGCGGTCTAACAACCATGATATCCAATTCGCGCCTTCCATCTACCTACGAGGCGGGTCGTTTCCATCTCCTTGGATTGGGCGTTTTCTTCATATTGACATGTCTAACCGTCATGACCTTCTGTGGGCTCTTTCGCCATGGAGGGTCTCCGCCGATCTCAATCGACTCCACCGTCGTCAAAGACGCTTATCGTGTTATGGTGGTGTGTTATCCACCCCATGCTATGCTATCTGGAGCGGGAATGACAGTCCTCCCTCTGGCCTCTGCATGCGCATCATCTTTATTTAAACTTGGACCTGAAATAACTACTCCACGGTATTGTCTATTCTCTCCCTCAATGTTTTTTTGTGACTCTGTCTTTAGACTCTTTGGCGGTGTCGTTCGTGCAAGTCAAGAAGCGTCGTGGGCCCGGGAAGGACAGTCCATTATGCAACGCGATCGTCATGTTGAGTTTTTCGTGAAGAATCTTCACCGCCTTTGCTTTTACTTATTCAACCAACTCCCATCCGATTACCATGTGTCCATCGACCCTAAATTATTCTTCCAAGCGTTTTCGGCTCTCGACACTGACAATAACAAGATCATTATCGAGCCCTGGGCTGAAGAAATTAATGGCGAATCCGTCGAAGACGCTCAGAACGGTTGGATCGACATTATGGAAGACCGTACTAACGTAGTACCATATATGGCAAAATATGCAAACAAGTGGGGAGAGCTACGTACTGCAATCAAAGGCGAAGCCTTAGGATTAAACCTCAAGCATATGCGCACGGTATCGACGTCCAGTAAGCCCTCCTCTAATCATTCTCGAAATATCTAATAAATAAATTCCAGAATCTAATAAGAGCGCTTCGAATATTAATAAGCCTGGTCGTAAAGGTATGTATCTGCACCGCATCCACAGAACGCAACTCACTATATATAGCTCGAAAAACAACGCTGTCGTATTTGTCAAATCTACCTGAATTGTCAGACCCTTCAACCGAAGTCAGGAGTAGGAAGCGTTCTCGAGGACAGGACATCGAAGAGAGCGGTACGAGCTTTGCGTTCATAGAGAAACCCGATACTCACAAGCATATTAGAGGCGCCTCCAGCTACTGCGGCGTCATCAACGCCAAAGTCACGAGGTCAGAGACGTGTTGAAGTAGTTATAACTGTTGTTAAACGACGTGTAGCGGAAAAGCCGGGAGTTGGGAGAACATTACGCCCTCGTCCCTATAGACAGAATATCTCCAACGGTACGATGTATAATGGGCGTTGAATTATCTGTCATGTCTCTCAACATCTATTCAGAACACACACTACAATCCATTTCGCACATCGAGGGAACTCCTCAATCCGATGAGGTACCGTTGACTTTGGACACATCGCCGTCATCAACTACCTGGTCGCATCGTGACTTACTGGCAAGTGGTTTGGCGTCTAATGACCAAAATGAGACCATCAACATTCAAGAAATCTATGGTGGGATTATCGCAAAAGAAATTGATACGTGCGGCTAACGAATATTTTAGTCAACGCATCACAGGCATTTATCTCGTCGATTGGTCCGATGACTGTCGATCGAGTTGGGCTTGAATTTCAACAAGCAATTGACGCACTTCAGGGCGGCTTTCTACCTAATACCAGATTGGTGACATGTCAAGTGAAACAAACATATCTCTGTATCCGGAACGGAATCGACAAGTCACCCTACTCCGTCTCTACAGCACATATAATACCTCGGATGTGGAAGGCGATGACTGCAGCATCCAACTATTTGAAGTTCACACAGCTCGAAACGCGGATCGTGCGCGCACGACTCATGTCTTTATCACATGCGATCCACGTATGGATTTCGAATTTGGTTGATAGTGCACCTACCAGCAGACGGTCCACCTGGGTCAGGAAATTATACGATAGGGTCGAAACCGTTTTCGCTTCACGCGAACTACCTGTCGGGACTCAAATTACCATTCATTCATCGGATTTCCTCCCCGAACTCGAAACGCCCAGCTCTTACACTATCACCATCCCTCGCTGGTGTTATGACATTAACAAGCGCCAATCTCTTGCGAAAGAGCACACTGCCTTTGCCATCCGTACATGGTTGGGCTTTCCAAACGGCCTTCTCGACGTATTGGTCGGTTGCTTGCTTGATACCTTCCTTCGGAAGACTTCATCAACGATTCTATATTTGGATGAAATTTGGGCGCTCTTCATCGACCCTACAAACATCCTCATGCCTCTGACTTCAGCTCGACGACGTCAGTCCAAGAGTCTTATGGCTCTTGTTCTTGACATAGTGATCGCTCAAGTCAACAACCACCCTTTTTTCCTTCCCGACTCCGAACACACTACGGCTATCAATCGCCTTGAATATCAACTGAATCTATGGAACAGCACCGTTTCACCGGCACCACCCGGACCGACCGCTGCAGCATCTACTTCGTCAATAGTTCCTGATACTGAAGGGTTTTCTGAAGTAAGTTATTCTGATCTTTAATGGTCATCGTCTGATAAACGTCTCAACAGAAAGCAGCTCCATTTATTGATTATATTCGGCGGCTATTACCTTTGTTATCAAACGAAACTCCTCCACAATACTGGGACAGCGATTGTCGAAAGGTTGCAGGCGACCTCGACTTCTATCTTCCCTTCAGACAGCGCGCCCCTTCCGTTGTCCTCGCGATGCAGACAATCTATTGCAATCCGACAGCTCTTCTTTCTCGTGAGGGTCTATTCAATATTTTGTGCTTCCGTGGTGCTTTCTATCGCTCAGCCTGGGCAAAAGAACACCTACGATGGTTTAGCACTTATGAAGAATGGGAAACCTATCTCCTCACGACCCTTCCAGACGCCACACCAGATGAAAGGGAAGCCTACTTCGTCAATAAAGGTGCATATGGGACACCTAATCGTCACCGCACGCTCGCCAATATCGGGAGCTATTGGATAGCGACACAGAAGTTGGGTATCTCAGATTGGGAATCCAATCTAATTCATTATCGGACGACTCAAGATTTGGTGGGGCTCAGTACGGTTCTCGAACAATACTTCAATATTGGCCAGTTGACGGCATTACTTATCATTGGCGATCTTATCCATTGCGGCCTTCTCCCTTTACCCTCGATTGTTACCTGGGCACCCCTCGTTGCCCATGTTGGTAGAGGCGCCTCCAAGCAATTGGAAGCCCTGGGGTTGACCCGGCGTTATGATGACGGGATACCGGATATAGACGATCTGACGGAGGCTTTACAGGAGTTGGATAACCTGGTTCTGGAAAGCACGACGGAAGCTGAGAGGACTCTTATGGGCTACAACGTTGTCATGTTGGAGCACGCCTTGTGTAAATTTGGTCGTTTATAGGCTTGTATCATCCTAGATCTACTACGAGTTGTTTGGGGTTTTTTTTTTTTGATTGCGCACACGAGGAGGCCTGGCGCCTCGTAATCCTTCCGAGGTAAATCCATTTGGCCGAAGCCCTTTCGATCCAATCAGGTGAATTCATATATTGCCGGACATTCGCCTCTTTTGATCTTTCCTAGTCCTCCGCTGAGTTCAACGACGATTTCGTTTCTAGACTTTGGATCCTCAACTAATCCAGGTTTGTTCAAAAGGCGGTTGATATGTAATGACGTTCCCCTGGCCGTAGGTCATTGCTGCACGTTTAATACGCGGATCTTAACTACCTTCTGATTATGGATAGCAAAGGTTGGTGACGGACCGGAAACTGGTATGGTACGTTGCAAGACCAAAGACAATTAATATGAGGGGACTCGCTTTCGGTTTCGTTAGAAGTGCCTTCTCCCAAGGACACGAAAGTACGTACATACACTCCTGATTTCACAACCGGTGTAAAGTCTTACGCTCGTCCAGGATGCTACGCAACCCACCTTATCCTCTCACAAACACCCGCTCCCATGACATTCCGAATGTCCGCTGGCAAGGACGGGACGGGACCGTCACTCTTTGCCAAAACGATTTCCCCAATCCAGAAGGTTTTGATGGGGAATTATACTTAGCTCGTATCCCAGGATGTATCACCCACATCCAGGATTTGAATCGAGGCATTCGTGTTTTTGTAGAAGACAGCCCTCAGGTTCTGCGTCGAAGTCAACTATGCCGAAGTCTTGGCGTTCTTGATGCAATGCAATTCCGCCTTCGACCCACGCTCCCCGACGACAACTTCTACAGGAGCCGACTCTCTTCCAATGTAACCTTCCCATATAACCACAGGGTTTTGCTTACCTGGCGAAAGACGGTGAGTAGAGCATCCCTTGCTATTGTGCGTGGATCCTCAGTTGCATTCTTAATAGGATGACGCTCCTACCCCACCCATATTACGCCCAAATGGCGATGCCATCCAATATATTGGTCTCCATAACCTTATAGATCGTGAGGTTGATATCGTGTTCACTCTTCTGCAGAAAACTTTTGCTAAGAGACCCGATTATACCTTTACGGTTGCTCGTATTGTACATATCATCTTGATCTGATGGATCGATAATATTGAACGATGTACGATACAATATCCTTCTATGCTTCTCACTTTCTATGCTTTTCACTTTCTATGCTTTCGCTTTCTATGTTTTTCACTTTCTCTGCTCCACATTTTATCTGTTGGTAGCTCGTATTGTACATATCGTCTTGATCTCATTGATCGATGATACTGAATGATGTACTCGTACAATATCCTTCTATCCCTCTCACTTTCTCTGCTCCACATTTTATCCGTTAAGATATATGGGCTATTGGGTGCAATAAAGGGGGATCAGAGATCCCCCTACGAAGCATCCAAAGACACCAAAGATCTTGTCAGAAAAATGTTACGCATCGAGAATCCTAGGGTGGAGGTATAAATCGATGCACACACTGCCAAAAGGTATATATATACCCTGACCATGTACCACCGGCAACGACACACCAACAGCCATATCTATGTCATCTATGAACTGCGCAAGTGCCATCCACATCGCAGGCCTGACCGGGTGAGTACAGATAAATCGACACAATGATACCCGCTTATGAAGGAGATACAGGCCCACCAAAGTGAGAACCGCGTTGTTCTCGGCAATGACAATTGTCGAGCTTGGACGCTTCTCCATGACTAACAAGTCAAACTATGAACTGGTGAAACGATACGAAGTTGAGGGGTTTTCAATTGAAAAGGTTCTCCAGCGATACATCAACCCCGAAGATATACGCAGCTTTCGGAATATCCTTGCCAGTACTGGCGCTTTGATATCCGGTTCAACTGCCATTCAGCTGTTCGCCCGAGCATACTTCGCATCGTCAGACCTCGATATATACGTTCACCATTCCGAACTCGATGTGCTGGTGGCCTTTCTAATGAGGACCAGCTACCATGCAGTAATTCACTCTTCCAATGGGTATGGGCGTGGATTTCGTGTTCATGACTTCATACGGAACACATCCCGTGTCCAAGTTATCGCCACCAGAAGCGACCCACTTCACACCATCTTGGAGTTCAACCTCAGTACGTCCAATAACTCATCCAAACCCATACAACTGACTTATGGTATACGAAGCGCTCTCAATGAACATCATTACAGCAACGCACGCGGTCTCGCTTTTCCCATATTCATCCTTCGTCAAGGAGTGACCGTTATTCATTGATCATGGAAGCTACCAATCGGCTGAACGACTGTGTGAAAAGTACCGCAGCAGGGGTTGGGCTATCCGAAGAGTCTTAACTTATTCAGAATATGCAGATGTTGGATCTGAATTCTACGCAGCAGGAGAAGATGCCGGATTACGGACCCTTGGAGATACCAAGTCATGGGTTCTGGGATGGGCAAATGATCACCGGACGGAACGGCTAGCCCTCGCAAGGGAGAAACAAGTTCCGTGGAAGCTTCCCATAAAGGCAAGTCCCTTAAAATGGTACCGAGGCGCTGCTAATATCGGATAGACTGTGGTGCAAATCTAACGATCTCTGCTCATGAATGGCAACGCCAGATACAACTGAAAAACCCTCAAATTGCCAAATTCTTTTGTACAATAAATGTAAAATATATTTTCCAGATTCATTCTACACATGTTGCGGGATAGGTGTTCCACAACCCCGAAAGAGAAACCTGGCCTAACGAGAACTGAGTTTTTGGATCAGCATCCAACGCCGAAGAACTGTGACCCTACTCGAGTATCGAGCAAAGGTTGTTCCGCTGTACCTGCTCGATTTTCACCCAAACCTCAGCCAATCCACCAAGGTCAGGACATCCTCAGTACTCCATCTCCACTGGCAATACTCAGGTCTTATGCCAACCAGGATGTTTCGAGCGTATCCACTCTATCCACGATTCTACACCCGATCCATCCAAATCAACAACGTAACCTGGAAGCGAGAGGGCAACAAGGCCACTTTAAGCCACAGAAGAATGGGTCCACAGCGTCTTGGGCACGGAACACCCTACTTTTGCCGAATTCCTGGACGTATTGTTGCAACTCATTGGGGCCAGAGGAGTCATGGCAGTGTTGAACAGGGTCTAGTTCAGTTCTACATGCGTCCGAGCGAAAACCCAATGAGGGCCGCGGCTTTCTACCAATGTATTCAAGCTCTCGACGCCATTCAACATCACGATCACCGATCCGTGCCAAGGACCAACTTCTACTGGCGGACTCGTCACCCACATCACAATGGCTACAGTTATGAGATGAAATTTAGGTGGCCATTTTCGGTGAACATCCTCCTTGGATCATACACATCTTATCTTATTACTCACTCGTGAACGATCAGAAACCTCGACAACATCTCCCAATCCGAGGAAAGAATAACCAATATCTGAGTGTCGGTCTAAACGGTTTGGACACTTTGGAAGGCGTTGATGTTGATGTAGTTTTTATGCTGGTCCAGAAGGAATTTGGAAATGGGAAAACCTATGCATATGCACAAATTGTACACGTACGGATTCACGGATGAATTGATATAAAATGCTTTCTATTACCATCAGCCCAGCCAAAAAAAAATTACTGTACCATTAGGAATCATAATATGCAACGCAACGGTAGGGAAGCGGGAGGAATCATGAGTACAAAGAAAAGATGCATGACAAAAAAACAAAAGACGAAAACGAAAACAATACCGACTACGCACTGTGGAGAAAACTTGGATTAGATTAGATAAAGTTAGATAAAGAACCGGGAACTAGCGCAGCGATTTCGGTCATAACCGAACAAAAAGACCATACAGCTCGACCGGTAACTAGCGCAGAGATTTCGGTGCTAGCCGTTCGAAATCTGACGAACATTAAGACCGAGGCCTACATTACATTACGGCCTCGGAATCTCATTCACACCCATTTCCGGAAAATCTTCCAGATCGATCTAGTTGCAAAAGGCGGGATGGGAAACATACAGGGTACTCCACTAAAAGAGAAGCGTGCAACTTCTCTGAAGGATCGACAAGCGGTTGAGTCCTGCCGGCACATCATACGGGATAATCAGCCTGGTTTGTTGGATAAGCTCCTTGGGTTTCATAGGAAAGTTCTATATACGATCTGTGTAGATCACCAGATCACCGTGAACAATGAACGGATCGTGGTTGGTACGAGGCACGTGCTCGCCAAGAATATCTTTCAATGGGTAAGTATTTCGATTCTATTATTCGATTGCCTTCTAATTATTGTTGTAGAGGCAACAAAATAGAAACGTCGACCCAGCCCAGCTACTTCTACTGACTGCGAACCTGCCACAAAGCTCAGCTAGTCATGGTACGGACAGCTCATTCATTGGTGACGGACCAATCTCCTCCATGACCTCCACGTCGAATGCGTCCACTGCTGCAGGACAAGCTGTTGGCACCGATGATGCGTCGAATCATAGACACAGTGAGGCCCCGAACCTGGATGAGAGTGCTCTCCAACTCCCACCGAAAATCGGCGTGGATCCAGTCCTTGCTGCCCGTGTCATTCGTCATCTCCTAAATGTCGATAGTCACCACAAGGCTCTCTCACAAAGCTCGAAAGCTATACTCACCTACATTTGCGATCTAATTGGCGCGGATTATGGCCATATTGACCTCACAAAACGTAAGATTCGACGTCCCCTTTTTGATCTTATAACCAACGAAGTAAGTAATTGGCACAATCCAAATAATCAGCCTTCTCATCGCATTTAGATCTCTACAAATGAACTTGCTGCTCAAAAGCTTGCCGAGTATAGAGGAATTGGACAGAAAGAAAACCGCGCACTCCTCGGGCAGGACGTCATGGAGGCAATCCGATTAGACATGAAGAACACGCAAACACCATCATGGATTGATCCAGCACCTGCAGACTGGGGGACAGCACGTCGAGGGAAGCTCAGCGCAGATCATTGGCGAGTCATTGGAACCATACACGTCCCTATCACCCTCATTCGACTTTGGAGGACCAATGATCCCCGATATCGGTTCATCGAACATTACATGCACCTCGTCAATGCGGTTCGACTAGCCAACCTCAAAGTTTCTACTCCTGCTCAGATTGGTGGTTATCGAGCATACATCTTATCGTATCTCCGCGGGCTCCGTTTATTATATCCCGATGTCAAGCTACGACCCACCCACCATGCTGCTTATCACATCTACGACATGCTCAAGCTATTCGGCCCCGTTCACTCGCATAGTGCGCCATTTTTTGAGCGGTATAATCACTTCCTCCAGCGGATGAATACCAACCGGAAGATAGGTATGTGAATCCCTCGAGTCCACATTTGCAGTCTCATAATTGAATTTAGGTCAAGTGGAATCGACATTCATGCATACCTCTGCTCGGTTTTCAAATCTCAAGGCTATCCTCCAAGATGACGGCCCAATCCGAGAGTCCGTCATCGAGATGGTGACCGCGCTTGATCGCATACAATCAGAAGATGCCCGCGGCTCCCGCCTAGCGAGTATGTTAGACCCGACATCACCAACAAATATCTTGCCCATGAGGTCAGATCAACACGGTGTCCTCTCTGAGGACGAGTATGGTCTCCTCTTCAATCTCTTGACTACGCATCCGCAGGATATGGCACAAGATAATCACCTCCCACATCAATGTAGATCCCTCTCGAAATTGTCAATCAACAGCATCTGCTATGGTGTAGCCGGCACGAGCAGCTATCGCGACAGTACAGCTATATTCCGTCCAAGGCAAGCAGGCGCCGATCCAAACCCAAGGGAACTGGCGGGTACTATTCAAAGGATTTTCCAATATTCTTACTCGATGGCAGGTCAAGACAAACAAGGTTATTTCGTTTCAATCATGGAGCATCAACGAATCACAGAGTCTCGGGGTGCTGAAGCAGATCCCTACCCAGCATTCGGGCATGCAGCTGGATATCTTTGCGAACGAGCACCTGAACGCCTTCATGTGCTTGAGTTGTCTCAACTTGTATCGCACTTCGTGCTTACTTACTTTCCGGAAGGAGAGTGGGTAAATTACATCCACATCCTCCCTGTTGATCGGGTATGCGCAAAGTTCATGCACTAAGAATCATTTCTGATATCCCTATCTTCTAGCTGATGCTTTCATTCCGCTTTGAAGATAATTCAACAGATGATACAGACCTTCCCCATGAAGCTACATAGCAATGACTCAAGACTCATCGTCGTTAGATCAACCCCTTCCTTGGCTACCTCCCGAATCTTCCGAGTTTCTTTGCAATTGTAGCCACCATCTATGTGTACACGTATATGAGGGACAATACACCATTTCCCCTTAACTGAGACTCTGAGTCGACGCGCGTCGTGACGCTGGACGACGTGACTGTCACCTGTGCTACCAGCGGTTATCGCACCACATTCTCCCGACCTGCTATCTACGGAAAAGATATGCTCTCAGAACTGCTTCTTGACATTCCTTGTTGGCTTAGGGATTGTGTGGAGTCTTATCTGTATTTTTTGCTTCAATATAATGAAATATAATGAAATTACAAGGGATCTCAGACTTCACGTGATGGAGGGAACTGTGCCTGGCGCCAACAATCAGCCTGATTGCCACGTCCGACGTCGGTTTCTCTCCCCATCCTTCCCTCCAGCCTGGGCGCTGGGTGCCCTCGCCATCCCTCATTTTCGTTATCTCGTCATGTCTCTCTGCTGGTCGGGATCACTCTAAAATGCTCTTCGAGGTATTCTGGACCACTCTGATTGGGTCATACGTGTGGGTCTGGCTGTCGGGTGGACGGGACTAGGTGAGATACTTGAAATATTATTTTCCGAAGCTAACTGGAGACTTTGACTCTCAGGTCTTCGTTTGGAGATGTACAATTCTCCACACTATGCATGGAATCAGCATCCGATGTGTAGTAACGAAGTTCGTCGATGGGCGCTTAATACACGTCTCCTGCGCCTGGCGTCCGCGACGCGATCGACGATTACGAGGACACGAGCTGCGTGAGGGGAAATATACCCTCCTCTCTTTTCTTAACTTCCGTATGACGAAGTTCTTCCCGCCCGTATTTTATTTTGTATTTTCTTGCTTTTTCTTGATTTTTTGTGTGTGACGGTGACGATGTTGTCGTCGTCGCCGTTGCTTACGGCGCCGGGATTCTTTTTACCTAATCCCTCTCACTGCCCTTGACCACCACTGCTCGCCCCCCTCTTCTTCGTCTGACCGCGTTCCTCGTCAACATCCCCCACAAATTGTAAGTCCTTCCTCCGAAAGTAATTTCCTTTACTTACTTGATCATTAGCTCGAATCAATGGGCCAGTTGATGTATCACTTGCGACCAAGCAACTCCAACAACGCAGCGGGAGGTAGCACTGGAGGGGATAGGACCGGTCAAGGCAACAGGTTAGTTCTTTACCCTATTCGTTTCTATCATACTTATCAATGTTGCAGCGCTACTGCTACCACGATTACGACCTACAGGAACAACACCGGCGCGCCTCTAGCGGGGACCACAACGAATTCCTCAAATGCCCCGACGTCGTTCGCGCCGGTCGCGCCCATCCAAAACACGGCTTCCGCTCCAAACGCCTCAAGTCTGAACGCATCAACCATGTCGGCTCAGAACGCTACCCTCAATGGCGCAAGCGCAAGCTTCAACGCCCCGATTCAAAGTACTCCCCCGCACCTCATCATTACCTTCGTGATCGAAGAATACGGTGACGACTATGATGCCGACGATGAATCCTATTGATTCAAAGTTGGTTCAATTTCAGCACTACGCCCATCTGCCAGTACGTGCGCTTTTTTATTCCTGTTCTCACCAACCATAACAACTTGTTTCTGTAGCCCTTCTTCCTAGTGTTATTGCCGACACTGCCATGGGCACACTTTCTTGCTCCCATCTCGAACTCATGCCTTACTAAATATCTCCCTTCTTGACTCTTCTGTTCCGAGTATGTTATAGCATGTTATACATTGGTTTCCTCTCTTGATGTAAGTGTCCTGGCTGCCGTCGAAATCCAAAGGTATCCCTGCTATTCCTATATGGTACTACGAGCGTGACAGAGAAGGCCGGTGTCTAAAGTATGTTGACATTTTGAATTTCCCCGTTCGAGAAATTTTTAATTTCGGTAACTTTTATGTTCGGGATACATCTGATCCTTATTCTTTCTTTTTCGGACATGGAAATGTTAGTGGATATTGTGAAGAAATTCTTAATGGATCACCTGGCTCGGTGCCTGGTGTTATTGTGGAGAAATACTAAATGGGTACATGATGGATCTCTGCAGAACATATCGGGGCTTATCTAAAATGTCTCTCGTATATATCCATCATGACCCCTCTAGATCCATGTGTGCAATCTCGCGGTGAAAGTGCAGATAAGATGGTGTTCCTGTCAGAAACGTGGATAGGCC
>ML208547.1:0-32325 GCA_004369065.1 Pluteus cervinus
AGTCCCAGTGCTTTTAATCACCTTATCCAAGTGCTTCATTGCAATGCAGTTCGGTGTTCTGTTCAGGGGCACCATCAAGGCACGAAATCCAACGAGACACGTATGTTTTCCACTCAATGCCAACGATGTGTCATCGCGTCCACCGGTTCAACAGTTCCGTGATGACGGGCGTCACTTTGCTCCTCCATTGCAACGTTTCTAGGCTAAGAAATCTTCGCTGGATTGGCATCACCACCGGCAAAATTGGTTTCTTCATTTCGTGCTCAGCGGTCGCGCTGGGCTTTTCTGGGCGGTTGCGTCACCAACACAAGGTCTGCGTTGCCGCAGCACCACGGCCGTCGTGGGTTCTTCTTCCATGTCCGTTTGACTTTCCAAGAACCAATGCATTGCCATGTGGGTGTGTATTTTTTTTGGGAATTTTTTTTTAGGGTTCTGCCCAAAAATAACCGGAAGAAATAGACTGAAATAGATCTGCCTGTTGTCGACTCAAGGACATATCGGCACTAGGCGCGACTCGTGTCAACGACGCCGATCCATTTATCGACCGAATACTGGCAACACTAGGAAGGCAGCTTAGCTCAAGAACGTGGACTTGGGAAGGTGCGGAGCGTTAGTGTTGAGCGCATGGCCGGTGCATCGGCGGTTCGTGAGTTCGGGGGTTCTGCTTGGGTAAGTGTCAAACCTAGCTGCCAAGTTGCCCTTCCATGATGGTAATGAAACGAATCTCATCCATGTCACGATTCTTAGGACCCCTAAAAACGCAGGAAACTCCTCGTATTGTGGAGACCATGCCTAGTCGACAGGAGCATGCTTGACCGTCGTGTATACACAAAATGCACTGCCTGCGCAAATATTGGACTACCGAGGACTTTCGAAGGGTCGGCAATACAATAACGTTGGTGTCAATACCAAATTCACATTTCATAATTGAAGGCCCTCATTGTCCCCGAAAGTACAACCTATTCTTGTTCCAGATTCACAGGAGCAATTCAACACTTTCCCGAAGTTGATTATATCGATTTGGCCGGGCCTACAACGGACCTAGCATTACGAGCATGTTGCTTTTTTGCCAGCGCCTCCCTCCTTCTCCTCTTCCCGCAGCCACCACCATCGGCTTTCTATCTTCCCTTCCACTCAGAGATTGTTGTTATCCTAACGTTATTACTCCAGCGGCTCCACACACACACCTTCCTTTCTCCACGTTCTTTCTGAATCTCTTCTCCTCCTTCTTCCCTTCCTCCATATTAGACATTGACATACGACAGTGACCACGAAATGCCACCTTCAAGATTCTCCCAATCTCAAGCCCCTTCATCCTATCTCTTCGCAGGTCGTTCGAGAGAGAGTCCATATGCCTCATCAGCTGGCCACGGGTCCGTCAGGTCTTTTGACTCTGCTTATCCTGCAAGTATTACCTTTTTGTGTCGTTTATGACGTTTTAACGAGTTCTTTGACGTTCCAGATAAAGTCATCATTTGCAGAAAAGGTTATACAAGCTTCGCGGTTGGAACATGCTCAGTATTGACAAGTTTCTTAGTATTCGCTGTCCCCTTCACCGTCGTCATGGGGTACACCGTTGTACATGCACCACCATGAACCTGACGACGCTATACACAATCCAGGACCGTTAAACGAGACTCGTGGAGGTGGCGGATACTTTTCTGCGAGGGGTTTGGCCAACCTTGGATGCTTATTTATTTTCGTGGTCGGGGTATTAATGTTATTGTGCGTTGCCTTCGCGTTTCTAAAATTAGAATGACTGACAACCTCGTGTTTAGTGCTGGTACATCGCCTCTTGTGCCTGCTCCTCATGTCGATGACTGACTGACTTCGTTATTCCACCTTAGGTTACCCTCTAATAAGTCATTTCACGGAAGTACAGCAAAGCACGCAAGGTGGATTCAACCTCGGAGGAATCAATGCGAGTGGTCAGGTGCCCACTATGAATGGGAATTGGGGGTTAATCGATAAAGACACGCCACAAGACGCGTTGTCGAAGCCGTCGTATATGAACTCGGGCCAGGAGATGATATTGGTGTTTTCAGATGAATTCAACGTCGATGGACGGTCGTTCTACCCTGGAGATGACCCATATTGGGAGGCGGTGGACTTGAATTATTGGGCTACGGTGAGTCTTTGTTTGTTTTGGGAGACCCGGCGAGGATGTGGGAGTATGTTGAGCTAACTTGGGTCTTTATTCCTGTTATGAAGAATGATTTGGAGTGGTATGATCCCGCAGCGGGTATGTTTATCACTCTGCACTAACCTGTTTTCCTGATTGATTGCTTCTGAAAATAGTTACGACCCAGGGAGGAGCTCTACGGATCACCTTATCAAAGGAGGAACCTATAAATAACCACAACTTGAGTTACCGTTCTGCAATGGTTTGTCTATCTATCTGTGTTTAGCTTATGGCGCTGATAGACTGACCTTTTTGCGCATAGATTCAGTCATGGTGCGACATGTGCCCTCAGAAGTACTGCACAGAAGTTGACGATGCTTTTTAGGAATAAGTTCTGCTTCACCGGAGGTTTACTGGAAGGTGCGCCTCGTCGTCGAAAGATATATTGTCACCAAATACTGACAAAAATGTTAGCTTCCGTGACGTTGCCTGGGTCTAATGATGTCGTGTATGTTCCTCTACCACCTGCATGCACCCAAAGTATCTTGACTGACATCAATCCTTAATTTTAGTGGCCTTTGGCCCGCTGTGTAAGAGCAATCTCGTCGCATTTAACTCGGTTCTGACACCGGTGAAATTTCTCAGTTGGGCGATGGGAAACCTAGGCCGTGCGGGTTATGGTGCAAGTCTCGAAGGGTTGTGGCCATATACCTACGACTCATGCGACGTCGGGACCTTACCCAACCAAACTTATCCGGGAACCTCTCTACCTGCGCTGGCAACGAGTGAAGGTGATCCGTATAACAATGATATGCTCGTGAGTTTCGCCTTTCCTGTTCACTCTTCTTCCTTGTGATACATCTACTGCGTGATTCGGAGTTGGAGGGGCAGTCCGCTGGGCACTGTGCCAGGAGGAATGGAGCACGTCGAATCCGTAGAATATCACAATCATCTCTTCTGTGACGGTCATGAGGTAGATCTGATGAACTGTCTTTCTAGTCCTTCCTTCCTGGTCAACGACTTTGTATGTTGTTTCCACATCCACCCACACTTCCAGATACTCATCATCTCTTGCAGCGGCGTGCACATGTCCCGGAGAATCCCATCCTGGACCGATGCGCTCCAACGGGAGCTATGTTGGTCGAGCTGCACCCGAAATCGATGTATTCGAAGCCACTATCGAAGATGGCCAGGGTGCCGTGTCTTTATCTGCGCAATGGGCGCCTTTCAATGCAAGTCCTATCTTAATCATAATCGCGCCGTCGTTGACGTCTTCGTCTAGGCTCGATATGCTTGGCTCAACAACTCAGTCAACCTGAACATCAATGACCCAACAGAAACGCAACTGAATAGCTACGTTGGTGGTATGTGTTTACCCTCTCGTGCTTTCAAGTGGGCTGACTTTATGGCGTTGATAGGTGTTACCCAACAAACGACATCAGGTCTTTCGTTAACCAACCAAAATTGTTACGAACTCTCGCAAGCGTGCTTCTCGACGTACGGATTTGAATACAAACCCGGCTTTGACAACGGCTATATCACCTGGATCAACGACGGGAAGCAA
The DNA here is from genome assembly GCA_004369065.1 of Pluteus cervinus. NCBI lineage: Eukaryota > Fungi > Basidiomycota > Agaricomycetes > Agaricales > Pluteaceae > Pluteus > Pluteus cervinus. The sequence goes on from ML208547.1 coordinate 3,687, forward strand.
GCTTGGACGCTCTTGGCTGCCGGATTGGGACCAGACAGTCTTGTCGATATCGGTCCTCGACCAGTTTCTCAGGAGCCGATGGTAAGTCACCCTTGCTTTCATCTCGTGTTCTCAGAGTATTGATTGTTCTCTTTCTATGTAGTACATTATCGCTAATCTTGGATTCTCGCTCAATTTTGGCAACATTGACTTTGAGGACCTCACCTTGCCAGCGACAATGAGTATCGATTGGATAAGGGTGTATCAGCCGAAGAATAGTGTCAATATCGGATGTGACCCTATCGATTTTCCGACTGCTGCGTATATCGAGACGTGAGTCGCTTTCGCAATATCGAGCTTTGGTTCGTGCTCACCCTTTCCTCGGCATGGTTAGGTATTCCGACGCATACTCGAACTATAATCTTACCACCTGGGCACAGTATAATCAAACGTTCCCCAAAAATCGGCTGACAACTGGTACTTGCTGATTTGGCAAAGTTTGAACTGCTTCACCAACTCAATTTTCTCCTGGCCTTTCCCACATCTCTACATTCCGAGTTTACTTCCCCTGCTATCTTCTGCTATGCTGGTAACGTCTTCCTACTTCACAGATCCTTGGATACCTACCTACCTACATACCTACCTCTCCATGTTGTTACTAATGTTTTACGCCTTTGTTTGTGACCGTCTATATATCTGTACCAAACACAGTACAGGACCTGCATTCTTGCACTCACATTCGCTCTTCATCGACATTCCTTGTTTGCTTACTTATATATATAGTACAGTAGCTGGCTGATTTGGATCCACCATTCTAGATGGATGTTGCAATTGTATTATTTGCATCTCATGACATCGTTTTTTCGCGCTAAGTCGTTGAAAGTCAGGACTTGGGATTGATGCTGGGTTTGTCTGCGTCGCATTGCTTCCAAGATCCCATTCTCTTGACTGCAATAAGGGCTAGAGCTAGGGGAATGAAAGAGAGTTCGTATGCCATCTGTCCGAGCAAAAGGAAATCCACTTTCATTCATCAAATATCCAAGAACAATTGTATACATGTACTTCTTACTCTTAGTACAGTACTTTAAGTCTCAATTACTTGGAGGGAGGATATAGTAAGAGATGAAGACCATAAAATAAGTCGGACGCTGTCCCTGATATATGCAGAGCTGGACGGGACTAGGCATCTTATGCGGGTGTGGCTGAACTATAAAAATCAAGCTCTTAGCGAAACGGGAGAAGACTAACCTGAGTTTACTTTATTGTATCGAACCCGCCAAAACTATTGCAGACGATACGCGATTTATAGTGGTGTGGTGCCCCTTCGGGAGGAGAGGAAGACTCCATTTTTCTATAGTCACGTAGCCGCAATTCCTATAGAATTTATTGGATAGTAAGAATATTGCAGGACGCCGGTGGGAGTGTTGAATCCAAACCTCGAATGAATAAGTAGCATAGTGCGGCATACACGAGATAGTCTGATGATGAAGAGTGATGTCGCTCTGCACGTCCAATTCTGGGGTCGTATCGTACGCGAGATCAGAAAGGGATGAATCGATATCACTGGCTGAAGGCTCGAATTAACGGAGTACGAGAAAAACGATAAAGTCGCCACACCAAATGTATCGAGATCGGGCACTTTGAAGGTCAATGGCTCTAGTGGTGGCCGGGAAAAATCACTCTTCGCCAACCAAACCAAGAAATCACCATCAGAAGGCGAATACACATTCGGGATTTTCGTCTTGTCGATGAAGTCAAGCACCCGGTTGGTACCCAAGAGGTGCCTCTTTGTTCCAAAGCACAAGTGCCCTAGTGAACAATCCCGTGTCGAGACGAGTTGGAATCGAATGTTCGATATATGTACAACGTCCTCGACACCTAGACGATGACCTTCTTCGGCAGATATGGGCGCTTCGCGTTGGCAAAGTGCGATGTACCCCTCTGATACCCATTCTGAGATATCATACTTGTGCCCAAGTACGACCTTATCCACTGCCGAAGTGAGGGGAGTCATCTGGTTGATGGCCAGTTTCCGGACTGAGGGACACTGCAACTTGTGGGATATGTGAAGAACGGAAGTCCATTCCTCGAGAAATGAAACATCATACTGCCCGACGTCCCTATAGAATTCAAGTTTAAGTATCAGTGCCCGGGATTAGAAAGGCAATTCGGAAACTAACCGAGGTAGTAAGACGGATAGAAATCTCTCAAAGTCTATAGCACGAAATTCTACTAGTCCTATCTGTGTATCATCAGATATTGTGGTTGACTCCAGAACTCGACGAAACTCGACGGAGTGGTTCTTCAATAGGAATACTGGGACCCTGAAAAGGGTGGCTTCCACCTTTGAAGGTTGGATGATTCCGAGAAGACACAAGAGCAAGTGTTCGAGCGACGAACCTTCAATTCGACGAAACCATCGAGAAGGTAGAAGCGTGAATGGATTGTATCCACTTCAATCTGGGGCTTGCCACTGACAGGCAGCCCAATGTCTTCACTAGCAACTTCCTCAAAGCTGAAGCATTGAACGGCTCGCTTTCAAAAAGGAAGATATCCTGAGATTTACTACTCACTCGCCTTTGGTTTGACATTGTGTGCCTTCGACCTTGTAATGCCCGTCTTGAAGATGAGGAAAGTTCAAAGAAGTGGTGATGAGCACTCGAGATTCTTTGAACCTGAAAGGCTTTTTGTTCAGAGTTTTAGAAGTTGGGCCACGTGAGACCGCATCGACAATCGGTAACCGGGAAGTTGTTCAACACACCACGGATTATACAACTTCAAGCTTCAAGTACAGCGATTCTTGTTGGAGAGCTCGTCGAAGAGGGCCAGAGGTTAATAGGGGCGCAGTCCACTTCAGCACCTTCGGAGAGCTTCTTCCATCCGTTGCTGCGGGACCTCGCTCGCAGCCCACCCCCGAGCGCCTTTTTTATCGGAAATCCGTATGACTTGCATCGCTATTATACAGTAGAGCATGGTGGGTTAGAAAGTATATAACTGACAAACCGAAGAGGTAGCAAGGAAGAGAGAGCAGATGATGAGTATCACTGAGTCCTCATCGCTCGTCTCCCCTCCGATGCGGCACCTATTTCGATTTGACCCTTCCCCGCCGGCAGCCAGTGATTCCTTGTAGTTACACCATGGAGACTTCGAAGCTCCTCCAATTCAGCTTCGGCTCTTGATCTTGCAGCTCTCTCTTCCTCCCATAGACGTTTAGCTTCTTCTAATTGAGCTCGAACATCGCCCATCGCCTGATCCATCAACAACTTCTCCAGGGTCCACTTCTCGATGTTTGCAGCCTCGGTGTCCTTGACATGGTGAATATACTGTATTGCCCTTTCTATGATCACACTGCCCTTTGCTCTCTCTTCAGCAAGATTTGGCACAATTTGTGAAAGTATGTTGATATGTTCGGCGATCTTGCCGCGTCGTCGTCGTTCGACTTCATTCTATGGGATGATCAATAATGTACTCAGGCAGACCCATGTTTGACACTTACGTGCTTTCGCCGTCGAGATTGATCAAGAGGCTTTGCCGTGGGGAGGAGAAATAAGGACAAGAACTGGTTGGGGTCAAAACCCGCTATTTGGACGTTTGTGGGGATGTTAGATTGTGTCATTGCAGTTGGTGAGGTCAATGGCGCGTCGGCAGTGTTTCGTGCTGGATGGGCAACGGGCAAATCGTTCAGGGAAGTAGCAGGGGGCATGGTATGTCCACCGCAAACGAGAAGATTGAATCGTAGCTATTGACGCGTCTTGCGTTGCCGTCGCTGAGTGTCTTTCCCCCCCAAAGGGTACGAGAGCAAAGTAGATTCAAAAGGCTGTCCACGGACAGAGTAAACCTGCAAATGAACAGAGTAGATGATTGTCCGGTCATTTGCACTCAACATCGGGGCATGATGACATACCGGAGGACTGGAGGGTGGACGCGTCCCGGACTCCTGGGCGAGGTCGGTTGCGAAAGGACGTCGAGAGGCGAATGGAGGCGTGAAAAACACAAAAATCGTGAAATTGGACTTCGGGTGACCTGGCAGTCTTATATTACGAGATCGCCTAGCATCGTCTGGTCCATATTGTGTTTACGTTGGAAGCAGCTCGAGTTCAGCGCAACTCAGGGTCATCGCAGCGTGAGTTGTCCTCGAAACTTGGTCTTGTAATCGGCTTGTAATCTGAAAGTTACACCCACCCAACAAACGGCGCCTTTTCGAATCAGACAAGTGCTGCGGCTCTGTTCTTACCAAACCTGCTGGAGTGACCAGAGGGATCCAGACCAGTAAACTGTCGAACACCAGAAATGTGAAATTCGAACTTTGGCTTCGAGTTGTTGGACGCAAAGTCTATTTCATCAGCGAAACATCTCATATAGATAAGGATACTTTACTTCATCTGCCCCGCAACTTCTACAAGCTCATTGATCACCAGCGAGCTAAACACTCAACTCGACTTTCTGTCCCTTCCCGATGGCCTCCTGTGCTTCCTTCTCATTCAAGGCTGGTTCAACCCACTCTTTCAAAAATTCATCGACTTGTTCTGGTGCACGACCAATAAACGTCTTTGGATCAAGTAAGTCGTCCAAATTCCCTTTGATTGGATCGAAGTAGGGATCATTTTTGATGCGGTCAATCAAGTCATTCTCGAGGCCTAGCTGCTTGACTTGATGGGCGGCCTGGTGTGAAAGAACCTATATCACAACGAAGTTAAACCAGGACCAGCTTCAGCAGAAAAACGACATGCCCGAATTTTTTCGTGTGCCTCTTGCCTATCGCCCCCAGCTTTTACCAAAGCCATGATAACGTTTTCAGTCGCCATGAAGGGCAACTCTTGGGCGATCCTTCTCGCTATGACTTTGGGATATACGACGAGGCCCTCGGAGATGTTCTGCAGTGTTGAGAGTACGATGTCGGCGGTGAGAAATGCTTCTGGAAGCGTTATGCGACGATTTGCACTATTGGGAGTTATAGACGCTATGTGCAAGAAGATATAACACCAACGAACCTATCATCCAGAGTCCTCTCAAACCATTGGACACTGGCGGTCATGACCGCGTTCTGGTGCAACACCATAAGGTGTCTCGCTAGACTACACACCCTCTCGGATCGCATAGGATTCCGTTTATATGCCATCGCCGACGAGCCTATCTGCGTTGACTCAAAGGGCTCCTCTATTTCCTTCGAAAGATGAGGACTTTCATCTCATGACGTTGCAATGTTGTACTCACCTTCATGTTGGCTAGTAGCCTTATATCCGTGGCGATTTTGTGCGCCGTAGCCCCTAGCGAGGCCAGTGGTGCCAACACATCGACATCAATCTTCCTCGAATACGTTTGTGATGTCACTGGATATGCATATTCAAAGCCGCATAACTTAGTGACCAAGTTATCCAGTTGGACGACCTAAATGATTCCGAACAATATTAGTCTGCGCATATTCGGAGAAAAACAAGTCAGTAGAACGTAGGGGACGAGACAGACCTTTTGATGATCCCCATCAAACAACGCCAGGAAACTTGCTTGAGTCCCCGTAGTCCCTTTTACACCCCTAAACCCAATATCGTCTCGAGCTCTTCTCAAGTTTCGTAAATCCCAGAGGAGTTCCTATCAAATTCAAGAGTGTTTATAATGGGTATTGATGGGCGACATATATGCACGTCGCAAGGCTTCGTAGAGCAAGCATGGATGAAACATACCTGTATCCAAAGGGTTGCCCGCTTTCCAACAGTCGTCAACTGAGCTGGTTGGAAATGTGTGAATCCGAGAGTAGGCAAATCGCGGTATTGTGCAGCAAACGCGGATAGGCGTGAAATCAAAACGGATAGCGACCGAATGAGATAAGTCAAGCCCGTCCGTAGGAAGATTAGATCTGCGTTGCTGTTCGTTTTGATTTGTGAATAATCCTTCTGGGAGGTAAAGAGCATATACGCACTCAGTCACGTAGCACGACGTTGCTCCAAGGCTATGATATGCACATATAGGTATCGGAATCGTAGCGAAGAGGCTGAGGGGACGCACTGAATTATTCCAGCAGCGGCAGGTGCGATTTGACCAAATGTATGAACATGTGCCATAACGTCATGTCTCCTCTTTTTCTCCTCCTGAGCTGCGATCTCGAATTGTTCAGCAGTCAAATGCTACATACATGCATCCAGAATCCCAACTCGTCATCAATGCCCTTGAACGTCAAGAAGAACCCAAATATCTACTCACCAAATTATCCCGCATCTGCTCGATCGCCTCCTCCGGGACTGGCAATCCAAGTTCTTTCTCAGCAATCGCCAGGTTCAACCATAACGATCTCCAAGTGTAGAACCGATTCTAGATGAGATTTTGAAGAGCTGAGTGATTTTCCGATTCGAAAGCCCAGCTGATATAGAGCAAGAGTTGGCTCGGACACGTACAGCAGGCGAGAAAAGGTGTGCCATTTCCTTACTGGCATATCGGCTGCAAAAAAAAAACCAAGTTAAATCCCAATTAGAACGATAGACGGTCAACACAGATTTGACATACCTTGACAACGGTGTTTGATAAGTCTCGAAGGCCTCCATTGTTTTGCGTAGATTCGGCAGGCGCGACCGATCAGATGGGCGTCAACGTCGGGGTTGTCGAAGACGGTAGACAACCTAGCTAGTAGGGCAGTCTCGAGAGCGTTGCTTGAAGAAAAGTGCCACCGATGTCGCGGTGGCGGATCAATGGAGCAATCTTCGATCCAGAGTCGATCTAATCTTATCAGTCCAAGCATCTCATTAAGATCTCAATATTACAGTACGGTAACCATGTGCATGAATCCCTATCCGAATCCCTATTGAATGTGATGCTAAGATACAAGGAGAATGGAACAGAAACAAAGACGTAACCACCGAACACGAATGTATGCTACCACTTGCACCTACCTAGTAATGAACTCTCCAGATGATACAACATCAAGATCCCAACCATAGTCCTACAAAAGGTCGTTATGTATCCGCCCGTACAGTGGCTTTTCAACTCGTTATGAGAAAGAACCATGAATCAATGCTTCCCAAGCACTTTTCGATTGCAACGTCTCAAGAAACTTTGCTCGCGGCAGTCCTCTCCCCTGTCGTGGATCGTAAGGATGAGCCGCGCCACTCCCATCCGAGGAATACTTCGCCTCCTCAACCCCATGTTCGTGTCCTGATAGATGCGGATCTGAACCGGGCGCATGCTCACTATGTGCTGAATGTAGCTGTAACGCCGGTAGAACTTCGTCCATATGCGAAGGTTGCAGGTTTGGCGTTGATGGATGAGACGTGGAATGAGGTGTACCAGGATTTGAAGCATCACAAGACATCGATGGAGTAGAAGCCGATGAGTGTTCCTCCGCTGAATTCTACACCAGAGTGATAAGGCTTCAAGCAAACACCATCGAGGGGCTTTGGAAAGGGGCACTCACTAATCGTGCTAGGCGGGAAGGCGGGTGCAAGTAATGCGATCCCGGATAATGCGAATGGGGTCTTGGGACCAAATGAGGATGTGGGGGTGACGGTGAAGGATGTGCTTGCAATTCGGACGCTGCTGCTGGATTACTTCGTGTATCATGGTGACCATGCGACGCATGTTGCTGACCAGTGTGAGCAGGAGCCTGCCCACTACTTGGCGGTGTTGATGCATGCGAATACGGGTGAATATGCGGATAAGCTGGGGTGCTGGTTCCAGAGGAAGATCGCGATGGCGTATATGGGCGTTTCTTTTCCGCCGTTATCCAAGTCAAGCCACGAAAGGAGAACAACGCCGTATCGGGCAGAGGGCAACGGCGAAAGGGGAAGGGAAAAATTGTCACAAAACGACTGCACGGATAGGATAGGAACGAATTGAATGCTCACGGGTGCAAGTATACTGCCCAACGCCAACCTCAACGCCTCTTTATGCTGAGCATTCGCATTCTTGTTTGGTAAAGGATGTGTATCTTGAAGATGCTCTGGGTAACCTCCAGAAACAGATCGTGTCATATGTTCTGCTGACGGTCTGCTTGGATTCTGAATCTATACCAAAGGGATGAGGGATGGAATCGGTCAGAAGTCCGAGACTTGTGATATAAGAAAGGCGTGAGAGCGATGGCAATAGTTGATTAATCGACAAAACCCGTCGAGGGGACTAGCATATGTCAAGGGCATAGAAACGCACCATGGTAAGAACACTTGGCAGTGTAGATTAAGGCCAAAAACTTCCTGTCACCGCGAAGGATACCCTTCGTTGCGGTTGAAGTGGGTGAGACTCGAGGCTAGTCAAGACTTTGCTATTTGCAAAGTCTGCGTCGAGTGGAATGTGAGGCGGCAAGAGTCAATGAGCTCTATCAAGCTCGAGGAGTTGTTAAAGCGCCAGAGACCGAAACGGCGGTCAAGGGTGTTTGCCTACTGTCAGAAGGTGTGGACGGCTAACTCCAAACGTTTGCTGTGCGCCGCGAAGCCTTCCAGCCGCCTGATGACAAATACCCCGCAGTTTCCCCACACCTCGATCCGGGAGATAAGATTAGATAGCCCAACATTCTACCCTTGCAGCCTCGAAGTCAATTAGAAGAACTGTCAGAGTGTAGTCGAATCAATGTCGGCGAGTACTAGAAATAGGTGACAAGACAGATCCGCTGAGTGGTTATAATTAATTCAAGTCTCTTGAATAACTGACTCCTTCAGACTATAGCTATACTGCAACTAACCTAAATTCGCAATCGTTTGAAAATTGAAAGCCGTAGCAAGTGGACCACCGAGTTACCACGTGTGTACCATTACTATGCGACTGAATCGGACAGAAGGTGAGGCCACGGCGCATCTATCTTGGCAATTCGCCAGCCAGCCAGGCTTCTGCTGGGACACACGACTCCGAGTCAACGTCGAGGCCATCTCTCCGGTCCACAACGTTAGCCCACGGCCGCGAAGCAAGTGTGTAGCTTAGAGGTTTGTGACAGATTTTCCAACACCCTCGTCAAGCCAAAGGCGAGTAGAAGGGCCCCCCCATTGACCATTCACATGTGTTCACAACATTTGGGTGTTGAAAAAATTCAATATCGAACCTCCTCTTATATTGGTATTGACTGGCTATGGACAGAAAATCATAGACCACACATCGTTCACTGTAGCGTTCCAATCCGGGCCTGCAATGCTAGCCATCGTGGACTAGCCTGAGCCCGTCTTCGCCGGAGTCTATTCCTCGTTAGTTATTAGCCTACAAACCTACACGGTGACACCGTCTTCAATGACATTTAGAAAGTGATATACTGAGAGTGGAAGAAAACTGATCCCTTGAACTCGTTGTCCACTTTTGGTCATGGGCGGCTATCTAACTTACGGATCCGCAGTCAGACTTTGACGTTCATATTGGTTTCGTTCGCGTTATCACTTACTCCTTGGAACTGTAGATCTATGACGACGTCGACAACGTCGAGCATGTGTTGCCATTCCATGTCCTTGACACCTTGCTCCTCTAACTCCTCTAATTCGATCAGGAAGTCTACAATAAGAGGAGCTACTTGAGATTGGCCTCAAAGTTCGAACAGTCGAGTGGGGACATCAGATGGTAGCAGCCGGTGCGCAGCACCGCATAGGACTTACCGAGATAACCCAGCAGCATGTTCTTGAACGGCTCCCGGACTCCAAGGGACATATGCGCTTATATTGGCGGTGCATATGGATGATTGAGCATGGTGGGTTCTGTTGATCAGCCTTTTACTTACTCCAGGCCGTACATTACTTCTTGGAAAGAGGATCGTCCGCTCAAGCCCCAGCCGACCGAATGAAGCTACCAGACGAAATCAATCGAAGGTAATTCGCTCTCCAGCCACCTGGACGGATTGGAAACCTACCAACCGTGGCGACCAATCAACCTGGTGTCCACCACCAGGGTCAATCTTTCGCTTAGCGGTATTTTCGCACCAGCATCGTTGCCCAATGTGCTCCCTCCGATGTTGGCGACATCGTAGGTGGTCTTAGGCTTTGCGGGTTCAAAGCCCTCGTAAGACGGGGTGCATACTCATCCATATCCATCATTTTTCCATTTCAAATCTCCGCCTTTGTTGTGATGGACAAAAATCACACGGTCGGCAGGTTCCCAAATTGTCCTTGGTCGACCGGACAAGCCCTGTTCGGACGGTCGCTTGTTTTATGATGACAAAAACCGGAGCACGTAACAGCAAGAACGGTAGGTGATTGGAGGACGGTTGCCTGTTGATGGATGGTGTGACCGACCAGGCTCACGACGAGAACAATATTCCTCTCCCTTGTATTATCATTATGAGCTCCCGGTTCGCTCAGCGGTCAAAGTATTCTAATGTATCCCTTCAACCCCCCGCTGGTCGGCCAAGAGTCGTGTCTAACGCCAGCAGCATGAGTGCTGATTCCCGCTTTCCGACTAGCCGTCCTGGAGTCTCTGTACGTTGCTATTTTTGAAAAAAAAAATCACCATTACGGCTTTACTGAGACCTTTGCTATGTATAGTCCCTGTCAGAAAAGGTTTTCGATCTCAACATACTTCTTTCATTGTTTGAAGCTTATTTGCGGTCATCGTTCAATAGTACTCCCTCTCACCATCACCAGCATCATGGGGAACACCTCTCCTGATGAATGCGCCAGAACCCGACGACGTGCTACACAATCCGGACCCGACGCGAGATAGGGTAAATGACAGAGGAGGGAGTTTTTTCTCGTCGAGGGGGATGATGAATCTTGGTTGTCTTGCGCTTCTTGTGTTGGGTTTAATGGCACTCTTGTTCGTCGCTTCCTTGTCACTCGTTTGGTTCACCACTGACCCTTTACAATAGCGCCGGTACGTCTATTGGAAAGAAATTGCATCCAACAGGATTGAGAACTTTTTTACAGGTTATCCTCTGGCCTCGTATTTCACGGAGACGAAGCAGACTACGAAAGGAGGGTTCAACCTGGGCGGTATCAATGCGTCGGGGCAAATACCAGAGATGGCAGGCGGCTGGGGACTCATAGATGCTGTTACACCAACAGAAGCTCTCAAGATCCCTTCATACACAAACGACGGCGAGGAGTATGTCTTGGTGTTTTCTGATGAGTTCGAACAGGAGGGTCGGACCTTCTATCCTGGTGACGACCCATATTGGGAAGCAGTAGACCTGCACTATTGGGGAACTGTGAGTCTAATGCGCTCTCATTTACGTTCGCGACAGAGCTCATTCACTTCAACAGGGTGATCTGGAGTGGTATGACCCTTCAGCAGGTGGGTAGACGCAATCTTGCTCTAAGCTCTGTCACTCAAACGGGAGGCTTTCAGTGACCACGAAAGACGGTTCATTGCAAATAACGTTGTCGAAGGTGAACCCTGACGACAACCATAATTTGTCTTACAAATCTGCCATGGTACGCCTGACCTTTTTGCCTTGAAGTCAGGTCATTTACTTGGTCGTATAGCTGCAATCTTGGAATAAATTCTGTTTCACAGGTGGCATGCTTCAAAGTGGGTGTTATGGCATTGTGTGGTTCTGCGTTGACTTTAGACCAGCTTCCGTACGACTCCCTGGCTCAAATAGTGTTCAGTACGTGAACCTACAATTTGTCTAAGCGTTACTAACTGTTCTATCTAGTGGTCTCTGGCCTGCCATGTCTGTCTCTCTTCGTTTTCTCCTTCTTTTCCGTGTATTGACTAACTCATATTTAGCTGGTCGATGGGCAACCTAGGTACGTCATATGAATCGTTTCTTCGAGCCGTTCCTTAATTCCTTCGCAGGTCGCGCAGGTTTCGGCGCCAGTCTGGAGGGCATGGTATGCTACTAGTAGGACGTTCAGCTCTCACTCTAATCTAACACGGGTTTACCATTAGTGGCCATATTCTTATGATAATTGTGACGTCGGGACCCTACCAAATCAGACCTATCCCGGAACCTCACTGCCAATATGGGCTCATCAGGGAGGTGATGGGTTCAACGGCGGCGAATTGGTGAGTGTAACAACCCTGTCGCGTCAGCATTTTCTGACATAGCCTCTTCCAATAGTCTTTCTTACCGGGTCAGAAGCTTTGTACGTCAACTTAAATTGTACCCCAAGTGTGAAATCTGATTTCTTTTCAGCTGCTTGTACGTGCCCTGGAGAGTCGCACCCTGGGCCTGTTCGTTCGGATGGAACCTACGTTGGCCGCTCGGCACCAGAAATCGATGTGCTTGAAGCTATCATCGGTCCAGATGGGGGTCAGGTCTGTTATGATTTTTTTTTTGCCTTTTGAGGCACCTGACCGAACTCTTCTAGGTGTCTCTGTCTGCTCAATTCGCGCCTTTCAATGTATGTTCTGCTACACCGTCCGCGTTGCCTTGTCTCATCACGTTTCGTAGGCGGAATACCACTGGATCAACACGTCAGACACCTACATGATCGTGGATCCTGTCACCACTCAATTGAATGAATATGTTGGCGGTAAGGAAATCCGTGGCTTGACGTTCATTACAGCTGATTGAAGGTGGACAAAGGTGTATTCCAACAAACTACCAGTGGTTTGGCCCTCTCCAATCAACTGTGCTACGAGCTGAATGGTGGCTGTTTTGCTACCTACGGTTTCGAATATCTGCCTGGGTATTGTACTTTTCTCCTCGTTCTTATTTTGCGCCTCACGTTTTCCAAGGTTTGACAACGCCTATATCACCTGGATAAACGATAACAAACGATCCTGGACGGTCTATCAAGGCGCCCTTGCCAAAGACCCTCGTGTTGAGATCGGGGAGAGGCCGATATCTCAAGAACCTATGGTACTTAGTCACTTTGCGAGTCATTAGCGTCCTCATTCAATCCTCACTAGTACATCATTGCTAACCTCGGTTTTTCAATGAACTTCGGTGGCATCAACTTCGAGGATCTCACACTTCCCGCGACAATGAGCATCGACTGGGTTCGTGTATACCAAAAGGCAGACTCCATTAATGTCGGTTGTGACCCCATCAACTTCCCAACTGCGGCATATATCAACACGTATGTTATCTCTCAGGCCTTGACCGGTTCTATATCTAATTCTATATAGGTATCCCGAAGCCTACACAAATGCTAATCTAACCCTCTGGGCTGACTACAATCAGACGTTCCCGAGGAACAAACTTATGCAACCTGGCGGCGTATGCTAATGTTCTTGGGCCCAATTGACACAAAATCAAATGAACCTGTATCTTGTCCACATCACCTGCTTGACCGACGCTCGGCCATCGCCTCTCATTGATCTACAGCCCTCAACCTTACCCCTCGACATCCCCCATTCCGCTCCAAAGACTGCCATCTTAATTAATTGCTGTTATCATTTCTTTTAAGTTTCCCCCACGCGAATCGTGTTGTGCAACAACTCAATCATCTATTTTACATTCCTGTTCTTCCTTCCCTTCCCTCTTTTACACGGGAATCTTGATAGATACCCAGTCAGTCGTTTCTCTTCTCTCGGCACATATGCTTCACGATTTGCATATACCACATTTCCAGTACTACGTACATACTTACATAGATAGTGTTGTTTGTTTGCATCAGGTGTTTTCCAAGTCAATGCTGACACATGTTCCAGGCTTTGAATTATCACAGTCGTGAAGCGTTGTGGTTATGTCGACATTGTAGCCGACTTGATCTGGCTATCCGGGGTAACGACTTGACGCAGGGGCTAGGGTAAAACATGAGACGGATCGAATGCAGCCTATTGTTGACGGTATGTACGATCGCAATTTACTACCACATTCTAGATTTCGAGTTGATTGTCATGACCACAAACCGTACATTTACTCAGGTATTCCAAGTAAGTGACCCACAAAACATACTACGTCTGTTAACTTGGCGCCAGATAACATTGTATTAACTCCTTCCAGCACTGCGCCGAGCACATACTTCGCTGGATGGCCCTGTGTGCTCGTTTTATTCTCTAGCTCCTTCGGGGTCACGAAAGGAGGTACATCACGGGCTGCTGCGCACATGATCTTCGGTTGAGGATCGACCACTGATTGCGTTCGATTATCTTTTCACAGATCTGATGGTGATATTGCATCAGAGTTATGTGCAATTTTATGGAAGAAAGTCGCCAGCAGGTGATATTGCATTCAGAGCAGCCGCTTAATAAGTTTCAGGTTTGTTGCGACGCCGATATCGTGTGGGTCATCTGCATCACCCGGTATCTGAATGTCCTTTTTTCACTTTTTTTTTTTGAGATCTGCATCCGCACACCGCTGCAAGCAAACGTGATTGCGAGACGCGGGCCAGTGTACGCTACGCGAACCCCAGCCATCAAGGCCAATTCCGACGCATGTCCCTAGGTAAACTAGACTTGTGAATGACCTGGCGACCTGGAAGGCCTGGGTCGAAATTTGGGGACCACCCCATTTGCAGGTTGTATGGCAGGGTTCGATTCTCAAAATTGCTATCACTGATCTCAAAAAGGCGGGGACGGTTGGCCGAACCAGAGGGGCTTTGACGACGTGATGGGTGTGTTGCGGCTGATATATCTCTACACCCTCGAGGCGAGAAGGGCAGTATGCGAGGCAGCAAGGAAAAAATGATCTCCATCTGGCGCTTACCCGACTACCCTGTTCTACAGAAATCTTCTGTCTGGTTTACCGAAACCAATATCACCTTGGCCTTCTTCAAACCCGGGTAAACACCCATCCAGGTATATAAACCGTTACCACTCGACTCTTTTTTCTTCACTACAGCTCCTCTTCTTCCAGCAAATCCTCTAATCGAGCTCCGTTCTCAACTTTAAAAAACCTACCAACCCATCTCCATAATGAAGTTCGCCACCTCTTTCGCTGTCCTCGCCCTCGCTCTCGGTGCCTACGCTCAGAGCTCCAGCGCGTATGTATTCTCTTGATTATCACTCGTCTACTTCCCGTGTCTAACAATCTCTCTTCTAGTGATGCCAGCGATGCCGTCTCCTCCTCCGCAGCCAGTGCTCCCGCCTCGGACGCTAGCTCCTCAGCTAGTGCCCCCGCCCCGGACGCTACCTCCAACTCTACCGTGTCCAGCTCCATTGCTGCATCTGGCTCCGCCAACGTCACCGGCTCTCATGCCCCCGCACCCACGAACGGCACGCACCCAAGCAACGCCTTCGCTAACGCTGTCGGCGTTGAAGGCGTCTTCGCCGCTGTCATTGCTGGTGCAGCAGCAGCCCTCCTCTAAGGACTTTACACCCTCCCCCCTTCATAGAGTCACGGCGCTCAGTTAAAATATCACACGGACAACTGTTGGTCAGGTGTTTTACTGTTATTTAAGAGGTTCTTGCCTAGGGGTAGCTTCCTTTATACCTTCTTTGGATCCGTTCATGGGGATGCGTATATACCTGTAGTCCCGCACTTAATGCCCTAACGAGTATTTTGGTCCACCTTTGCTTTTCTTATGAACAACGAAGAAATTCGCAAGTTGAAAACGCTCCAGTCGAGGTGTATAGCACTTGGGTTTTTCTTTCCATCTTGAGAAATCGTCTGTATCAATAACCTTTTTGTTCCACCTTACTGCCACCGCTCGTCGACACCATCCTCCACGATGAGCAACCTTCAAATCCTTGGGGTTGATGTGCTGGATGTCATCATCTCCTTCGTGGATGGCGTCCCTGACTTGATTTCTCTCGCTCTCACCTGTCAATGGTTTGCTGCGATCGTTATACCTAACCACACGGAATACAGAACCATCGTGGTTCATCGTCTTCATCCTGGCCTCGTTTCCCATCTCGCAGACCGCCGTGATCTCGCAAGGAACATACGATCTATACAGATTGGGCGACAATTATCTGATTTCGCAACATTGGAGAGGGTACCAGCTCGAATTCGAGACATAACAGTTACTGATGCTGGCCGCTACGAGGATAATGGTGCTATACAGATGGCCTTCGTTCGGGCGTTGAAGAACATGGAATTTTTACAAGATTTTCAATGGGCGTTCGCATGGCCGAAGATCCCTTTGCCACATCTCGTTGGCGTTTTTGATACACTTCGCAAGTGTGTACATCTGCGGAGCCTCTCATTGGTCGCTGGCGTCTCATTGGGCCCTATCAATGGAGGCTTTTCGCAAAGCCCGAATGACGATTCTGGATGGGAAACTTTCCCAGTGAGCTTTGACCTTGGCTGCTCCTCACTTACATGTGGACGTCAATTCATAATTCGAATAGGTGTGGCAGGTATCTGGGCTCCAGAAGCTTAGCCTCACCGGTTCTATCTGGGGAAGAGAGAAATATGGGAAAGAAATCCAGGAATGGCTACTTCGTTCCCCTGATCTTGAGGTTTGTTTCTTCCTTGGCGTCGTCCACGAGTCCCTCTAACCGGTTCAGCACCTTGCATTGCATTTTCCCACCGACAACATTGAACTTCCGGACCTCCGGTTTCCCCTTCTTTCCACTGTGGTACTTCGTGGCTCATCCCCTGCGGCTGCTCAACCGGATGAACCCATCCTCCGTTTCCTAGCAGCACACCCGACAGTGACAAATCTTACTTGGTATCCTCGTAAGGATGAGACCAGGTTTCTTCCAGGGAGCCTACCGAACATTGCAAATCTCACGACTGACGCTGACGCTGCTCTTGCATTGCTAGTGGACGGAGATCCGCGACTCAGGCCAATAGAGAGACTATATGGTTTCCAAATCAACGCGTCGTCCTTGGATTTGTTAAGAACGGTCAACAGGGATCACCTTCGTTGCATTTCAGTACGCTATGACACTCTCGACTCGCTGAAGGAATTGGCCAGAATTTTCCCTGGTATCACTACTCTGGGCGTGTCAAACATGCGGCTAGATGGTCTGGGTGAATGGGAGTACCCCTGGGTACGTAGCTGTTCTCTTTTTTGTTTTTTATTATACTTAATCCATCCTTTGGCAGGAGGAGTACATTGACGCCTTAACTCACTTTCGCAACGTTCACCTCATCAGAGATCCAGGGCTTTGGAGGAATCTTCAGGCATTGGAACAACGAGTCATGCACAGCCCAATCCGAGATCTGCTCGAACGGTGTCCGTCTTTGGAACGGATACAGTACAACCGGTTGGACTTGACAAACTCTGAAAATGTCTTATCAGAGGTCGTGTTTAGTCACGCCAACGGTTCGGTCAGCTGGGTGGAACGCGAATATATCAATGAAGGCTGATAGTCTGGGTGACTTTCCCTTGTCTGGGAGCTTGGTTGCTTCCGTTCACCTGACAAATCCGTGGTCAGAACACTGAACAGGTTCTTCTGGCCTTCCTAACATTCCTTGGCATCTGTATTAGTCCAAAGTCCACCTCGGATGCGGGAAATACGCTACCCTTCTTCCTACCGGTATCACACCAGCACGTCAAAGACTAATTTTACCCCATTTTTATCTCGATAAAGTCTAATTTTACCTCGTTTTATCCCTCGATCGTAGCAGGCTCTCGATCACTCCGTCGGGTGGTGTCGAGTCACTTCTCCTCGCTCTTGGCATCCTTCTCATATCGCTGTCTGAACTTCTGGGTTCCTTGGATTGACAGGAAGTGCCCCTCGTCTGTGGCATAGGTCCCTCCTGCAAGACCTGAAGGACCTGAATTTTGGCAACCCCTGCAGAAACGAGTCCACAGGTCGGAGCAGCAGCGTTGCTCAGTGAGTAAATATAACCGTGGAGGTCACCACTTCGAGTCCTTTACTCGGTGAAAGGGATCCGGTTCCCCCTCAGGCACGTTTCGCGCTGGGGAATTCAGCCAAGTTCTTACCGGTCTTTTGGATAGGCACGAAACCTTGGGAGGATCACCATTGCGATACCACGTTCAGACTCTACTTCCCTCTATTCAACTTCTTGGCGACCTATTTGTGGCAACACCCTATGGTTTATCGAAAGGATATACCCTCTCTTCAACGCCAAGACAGATGAATACAATTATAGCCATGATTTTCCTTCGATTTCCTGCTATCTGGACCAAGGCGGCAGGGTATATAAGGGCTCACACTGAAGAGAGCCAAACCGACTTCACCCTTCCAACACTCTTCACCTCTAGTTCCACTCGAAGCATCTTCCATCTTCCACAATGCGGTTTAGCCAGAGTTTTGTTATTTTCATTGTATCTGCAGTGCTCTCCAGCACGGTGGCTTTACCGGTGAGTTCATATCGTTACCTCTAATAATATCGTATTAAATGACATAATTGTTCTAATTCAATAGGTGACACCCAGTACAGGCGGATTAGCTGCACGCGAACCTCCTGTTAATGAGGCTCGTGGCCTCAAAGTAGCAATCGAGGCTCGTGAGCGCCGCCGAGGACGCTCGCTCACTCGCGTCTTCGAGGCTCGCCGTCACGGCGATTCTCAAGGCCATGATGACACTCCCCCACCATTGACGCGTCGTCGCCATGGAGATTCTCAAGGACGTGACGACACGCCCGCTGCTCTTACCAGGCGCCGCCACGGCGATTCCAAGGACAGGAACGATACTCCTCCACCCACTAAGAGACGACACGGAGACTCCAAAGACAGGAATGACACTCCTCCTCCTACGAAAAGGCGACACGGTGACTCCAAGAATAGGAATGATACTCCTACCCGACGCCGCCATGGGGATGATACTCCTCCTCCTTTGACGAGACGCCGACACGGCGACTCGCAGGAGAGGAACGATACTCCTCCTCCCCTCACCAGGCGCCGTCATGGTGATTCCCAAGAGAGAAACGACACTCCCCCACCTTTGACGCGCCGCCGACACGGTGACTCTCAGGAGAGGGATGATACTCCTCCTCCTCTCACGCGTCGCCGACACGGTGACTCCAAGAATAGGAATGATACCCCTACTCGACGCCGCCATGGCGATGATACACCTCCTCCTTTGACGAGACGCCGACACGGCGACTCTCAAGAGAGGGATGACACCCCTCCTCCCCTCACGCGTCGTCGACATGGTGACTCTCAGGAAAGGAACGATACTCCTCCACCCCTCACCAGGCGCCGCCACGGTGATTCCCAAGAGAGAGACGATACTCCCCCACCTTTGACGCGCCGTCGACACGGTGACTCTCAGGAGAGGAACGATACTCCCCCTCCCCTCACGCGTCGCCGACACGGTGACTCCAAGAATAGGAACGATACTCCAACCCGACGCCGTCATGGGGATGATACACCACCTCCTCTGACGAGACGCCGACACGGCGACTCTCAAGAGAGGAATGACACCCCTCCTCCCCTCACGCGTCGTCGACATGGTGACTCTCAGGAAAGGAATGATACTCCTCCACCTCTCACCAGGCGCCGCCACGGTGATTCCCAAGAGAGAAACGACACTCCCCCTCCTCTTACACGACGCCGTCACGGGGACTCTCAAGAGAGGGACGATACCCCCCCTCCCCTCACAAGACGCCGACATGGCGATTCTCGTGGTAGACGCGAATCCCGCTCTCGTTTCGCCAAACGCAGACATGGTGACTCTCAAGGCCGCGAAGACACTCCTCCTCCCCTCACTCGTCGAGGCAGGTCTGACACTGTAGCTTTTGCCAGGCGCCGCCACGGAGACGATACTCCCCCACCTTTGACACGTCGCCGACATGGTGACTCCAAGAATAGGAACGATACTCCAACTCGACGCCGCCATGGGGATGATACACCACCTCCTCTGACTAGACGCCGACACGGCGATTCCCAAGAGAGGAATGACACCCCTCCTCCCCTCTCCAGACGTCGACACGGTGATTCCCAAGAGAGGAACGACACTCCCCCTCCTCTTACCAGGCGCCGCCATGGGGACCATTGATGACTCCCACCCCCAAGGGATTGAGCATAACGGACAATTGCAAAGTTTCAGCTGAACACTGGGTTAATATAACTATTGAGCTTGTTCAATCTTATTGGTTTCATTGGTTACTAGCTAGGGTTATATATTGTGTCTACCGAGTTGGTTCTTGCGCATACTTTGGGCCCTGTTATAAACATAGAGGAAAATAAAAAATGTCTCGACTTTCTTGCAAATTCTAGCTTGACGTTCTTTGAGAGACTATTTCGCCGAAGACTAATGTGGAATCAATAGGCTGTGAATATGATATTCTCCTGATCCATACAAATTACAGTATCATGCTGTGTATGGTAGGATAACTAGGAAATGGTATGTAGTGTAGATGGATTAGCAAACATTCTCTACAATAAGCTATACCGGGAAGATTTATCATAGGGTGACAATATGTCACCAATTCAAAGCGCTCGGAAACAACCCTCCTCGGGTCGACGGAGGTATGCACGACTGGGAGAGGGTTAATGAGTCGACGGACCCGCATTGGTATCATTGACATTGAATCCTTGCTCTCCTTCTCCTCGAAGCTCAACATTTACATTTACGGGTTCGGGCTTCTTGATACCAAACAGCTGGTGTTTACGACAAGTCAGCAGCGAAGAGAGAAGGGAGAGGCAAAACGAGGACGAACGAATTTAATATCCTTCACGCTTAACTTGTGCAATCTCGCACCCGTGCCTTCGCCTAACGCGGCTTCAGCGAGTCCTGTATATAGACGTTAGGTACATTCTCAGAAGTCCAGATGCTATGACACAGACCAACTTTGACATCCTGTAATTTTAGCATGCTGCGATCATCCGTGAGTCGAATAATAAAATAGACAGTGCAAGTCAACACATACCGTTCTTCGATCGTATTCTCCACAATCAGGCGTTTGACATAGACATTCTTTTCTTGTCCAATACGATGGCACCTAGAGTCGTGTCGCATTAGGGTGTGGCAAACTACGAAGCAGACCAACGAACCGATCATATGCTTGAGATTCAGAGGCATAGTTCCAAGATAGATCCATGCTATCCAAACAGTCAGTACGGTGTTGCATAAATGATACCGATAAGAGACGCACTTGATAATACGGTTGGCCGAAACCAAGTTCAACCTATAAAAACAAAAGGTCAACGCAATTCCTAACGATCGTGTAACCACCTACCCAACGCTCCCACTCTTCGTACTAATCAATATAACCTTTGCTCCCCAGGGTTGTCTGAAAGCCGACAACACTTCCTCTCTTTCCCCTCTATTCATAGTTCCATCAAACCTCAAAGTACGAATCCCATGTCTCGAAAACACGGCTTCGATAAGATTGAGCATCGAAGTCCCTAAACACCCCATGAGTATAAGGTATCAAGACAGACGATTGTTACATTGGACTCACACTGCGAATAGCATATAGTCTTATCTCCAGTAGACTCCCACTCCGTCAAATACTTAACCAAAGCCACAATCTTCGTACTAGCCTCAGTATCATCGTCACTTCGACTCCAGGTCTCCAGCATCGCTGCAGAGGGCCCATCCTGATTCTTCGCAGTTAAAGCCCTCCCAAGCACACCCTTCCCTCTAACCGTGACTGACGTATTCGCTTTGGCCTTCCTTTTGCCTTTGTACTTCGAGGAAGCCGGCGCATCCGACATTTCAGTATCACTGTCACCCCCTTCGTCTTCGTCTTCATCTTCCTCGTCCGTAGCAGCTTTAGTCTTCTTATTATTCCCCTTCTTCGAGTTTAAAGGCTTGGAAATATCATCCATCGTTATATCCAAAAGTTCATCATCCTACACCCACGATAAGACTCATTCCTGACAAAGCATAT
The DNA here is from genome assembly GCA_004369065.1 of Pluteus cervinus. Taxonomy (NCBI): domain Eukaryota; kingdom Fungi; phylum Basidiomycota; class Agaricomycetes; order Agaricales; family Pluteaceae; genus Pluteus; species Pluteus cervinus. The sequence goes on from ML208547.1 coordinate 25,150, forward strand.
TGGTAAATGTAAAACTTACATCGCTGCCTTTCTTCTGCCGCTTAACAGGCCGAGCATCCCATACACTAGAAATCTCGGGCAGATCAGAATCGGAATCATCCGACAACGTCTCCTTGAAAACTCGAGGAGGACTCGACGCTGGTGGTGGAGTAGGCGTCCTCGATTTTGCTTCTTTCTTGCTACCACTGATCCTTCGCTGTCCGCTAACCTTTCGTTTACTCAAACGCTGAGCACGAGTGTAACTGAGCAACTCGTCCTGCGATGGTTCGAAGGCATAGGACTTGAATGTCTTCTCCTTGCTCATATCGAGCATCTTCTTGCACGTTGGGCCTATATGAAATTAGGTTGAAGGAACTAGGTCTGATAAGAGAAACCATACAAGGTCGATGGCCTTTGGCTATAGCGTTTTCATATTCTTGTTCCCGAGCAAGGTTATCCTTCTCGTTGCCGAAGCCGCTAAGTACACCTCCTTAGTATCTGCGAGGTGATACAGTAAGCTGATGAAGAATCTCACAAAATACCGTCGTGGTTTACAGGCGCGTTGACGATATTCTCAAGGCAATCTAAGGCTTACAGTGAGCAAATACGACCGAAAAACCTTTCACAACAACGCACCGAGACAGATTTCATGCCCACAAGTGAGAAGTCGGCCACTTTCACGCATATATACTAAGTTCGAAGCGAGTAAATCAGCTTGACATGCGCATACGAGGAAAAATACTCACTGTCTTCGCAAACAGGACAGGCATTGGCTAATGCCTCTTCGTCGTCAGAATCGGAATAACGGAGAAGTTTGCTACCATGAGCTCTGACAAGGAACCTAGCAGATGTCAGGCTTCAGGATAATCCAAAAGGCACAACTTTTGTTCATACTTTTGCTTGATCTAAGTTGAAAACGTGTTAACATCGTCGCTTCAATGGATGTGGATAAAATGCGCTTACTTGGTCAACCCAAGGTCTCCCAAGTAGTTTCCTTGCCCGTCCTAACTCCCTATCAGCGTCTGTCGCTACGAGTAATGCCGGATCGTCGAAATTTTGAGTGCGAGACTGAATAGGACGTGATATATAGACTCGTACGGCGATGGATAGGATCGACCAACTCACAAGAACAAGATTAGGATGGCAACAAAGTTGTCGTAGGCGAAGGATCAGCTCCTATGGGCCCATCAGCGTGGCTGGACGAGTGGCAAACAACAGGACGCGTACCAATATGAAGTCGTGACTATTCGGGAGCATTAGCACAGCATGGCACTGTCATAAAACATATAACATACTTCTTGAGAACAGTCCCCGCCTTGATGAGCCTATTCACTTGAATCTTTGTTGCCTTTTCCATATGATCGTATAACTATCGCAAATCAAGTCAGATTAAAGAACTCGAAGTTTGAGATGGACGAACCATCTGCTCCTCGGGAGAGAATCTCAAAGTGACGAGTTCGACATCCTTCGGGGGCAGATTCAAGATGGGTTTGCCTTCGAGGGTCGAATTCTTCGTTCTACGCATGATGATAGGGCGTAGGATAGCCTGGGTACGTTGTGCTATTTACAAAAGGCTAAGATAGAGGCCAAAAAAGTAGCAGGGAGGGGAATAACATACCAGCCAGCACGGCATCATCAAGTTGAACTCTGGCCTAGATAAGGGAGATAGGTAACCTTACACTCTACACAAGGAGTATACGTACGACGTGCTCATTGAAAGCAGGCCAATCGTTCCAAGGCCTAAAGCGGCCGAAACGCAGCAACCCATAAACATCAGCGCTAAAGTCCGACTAATAAGCAAGTGTTCACAATTGTAAAGGAGATTGCTCACAGTGTATTCGTCACTGGTGTACCTGTGAGCATCCAACGATATTTTGCTTTAACATGTGCGAGCGCCAAACTCGCACGAGTAGCTCTGCAAAGTATCAGCGAGGATGCGTGCAGATACCAAGAAGATTGAACCTATTTCGGATGAATTGCGCCTCGTCTGCGACCGCCCGATAGAATTTGACGCGAGAAAGGACGCCGCTACAGGGACATGAGATGAAGTACAAATACGTCGTTTAAAGTAGACTAGCCCATGTCGGTCGAGATATGCTGCTTCCTCGTCATGCGGTGTGCCCGCTGGAACTTGAAAATCTTGGCATAAAGTCTGATAACTTGTGATAATGACCTAATACACATTGATAACCCACCTTACATATAAGGACGAGACCACCTACGTCATAAGCCTTGACCTGGGACTTTTTCTGTTGTAGTTCGAAGACTCAGTGGGTTGGGATGAGGTAAGTAAATTTGAATAACCTGCAGCTTGTCGCGACCATGGTGGATATGAACTTCGAATAAGGCGTTGGTTTTTGTGGTAAATTCGTCCTTCCACTACACAAATGAATATGGAATATAGTTATACAACGATGTAATTACGTACTTGTTGAAGCAAGGCGGCGGGAACGACCACAAGAGTGGTCTTGCAGTCTTCGTCTTTGGACAAGTTCATAGCCATCGTGGCAATCATTTGAACAGTTTTTCCTACAATATGTGTCAGGAACATGACGCCGTCCACGAGGTGTTGACGTACCTAACCCCATGTCGTCACTGCAGAATGATAAGCGCTCACTATTCGACTAACGAGATTAAAGAGGTATTTACGCGAGAAGTCCGCCCCTATCAATGCTTCGCTCTTTCTCAAGCATCCTTTGAACATGAATTGAGTGTTTTTGAAAGGAAAAGCCAGACGGAGCACGAACCAGGCAACGCCAATGGCCTGATGGTCTAGTAGCCTGACTTCCATACCTGGCAAGACATCCTGGGGACTAAAACCGTATAAACTTTGTTGAACAAAACAAACCACCGAAATTAACGTACCCATCTAGATTCAACTGCTCCCTAGACTCCTGAACCGTCAAATTGTGGCTTAAGTTGTCCACGCCTTTCGTCACGAATTCTGCTAGCCTGGAACAGACAAAGAATGGAGGGGAAGTCAGCAGCCGATCATGCACTCCTGGACAAACGCGCACTTTTGTTCTTGGTCTTCCCCGCCAAAATCGACGCTGCGTAACGGGGTCTCCGAATCGTAGTTGAGGCGGAACCCACCCGTCGCCGGACTGGCTTGCGAAAGTTTTGAGTATGAAGGCAAGTTCACCTCTGGTTGAATAAAGGTACGTTTCATGATAGTGCTGTTAGCGAAGGAAATATGGCTCAATATGGCTCACCTTGGGCATCGTTATTACCTCCCAATAACAACTGCAAGCTATTTTGCGCTTGCAACAATCTCATTGGATTGGGTTTGGTTTCATACGCTTGGGCTTGTGAGGGACTCGGTTCAAGAATGCTCTCCTGTCTCGGGGTATTTGAGGGTGGAGCGCTAGGTGGCAAGCTAGGTGGCGCTGCGGGCGTCACAATCCACGGTGGCGGCTCCATTCTAGGTGGTGCTGTCGCCGAGGGCATACGACTCCTCGCAGGTTGGGACGGGATAGAATTTCGATCAAGCGCGTCCAGCACGCCGGATGCTCTTGGAGGCGCGTTGTGGGTCATATTGCAGGACCACGAAGCGCGTTGTTACTGCTGTAGCGGGATGAAAGCCTTTGACAGGACGCGATTAGGAGTTCCGAAAATGCTGTAGGTAAACACGGACAAATTCTGGGCATTTGCCGGTAAGTGGCAAAAGCCGAACATCGCAAGAAGATTCCTCGTACCCCATCCTCAGAAATTCTAGGATACTATGCTTGAGGTATAGCACGAAGACACAGGAGTTGCTGAGAAGATGGAGGAGTTGAGAGGGGAGAGTGGGAGGGCGAGGCTAGAGTGGAAACGCAGAGGCGGAGAGGCGAAGGGTTCTAATGCTGCTGGTCTCCTTCTACGTCGTTGGTCAATCCACCGCCTCCCATCTTCGCTCTCTGCATTCAACCCACTAGCTACTCCGGAGGGAAGACGTGACACCGGTGCGTGACCAGGCAATCTTTCTGCACGTTCTTCCCATAACCATCGACACTTCCACATCTCTGAGCGCAGTAACCCGGCCTGCCTGCAGGGACTCGGCAAGGTCCTAGCCCCAATTCCTCCCAATTCCTTTCCCGAATACACCACCTCCATCACATGCACGCGCGTCATGATCCCGTTTTGCCGTTCTTAAATCTCATGTCAGGTCTTTCAGCCTCTCGACGCCGTCGACTTTTCTGCATGTCGATATACGCTTGTGCATTGCATATCTCAAGTTTGATAGGATTTCTACGTTGGCCCACTGGCGTTATTTGGCAAGCAGGTTTGAGCGAATGTTTGAGCGAAGCGAAGGCAGCTCAGCTCGTACGCGTAATCGACTGACCAAGTGCGACCCTGAGGTGCCGTCCCACTTCGTCATAGATGAATCTATCGTTTCGATCGACATGATGCCGACAACCATGATGCCGATGCCTGCACACGCGTCCTTTATCAGACTGGATATGACAAGTTAGGATGATAGAACGATACGGATGTACTCCGGTTGGGGCAGGGCTTGGGAATCTCATAAAAAGGGCAACAACGTTAACACTATTCCATCCAGACCTTGTCCCACAATCAACGACTATGGGCTTTCTCGACAACATTTTCCGCCTCTTTCGGGACCAACTGTTCACGACTCCACCACCCCTCGTTCGAGCTGACTTGTCAGGCAAGACTGTTCTTGTCGTTGGCGCTAATGTCGGGTTGGGTTTTGAAGCTGCAAAGCATTTCGCAGAAATGCAACCCGAGAGACTTATTCTCGCGTGTCGTAGTGAAACCAAAGGTCAAGAAGCGATCAACCGTGAGCTACATCCTTGCATCACCACTTTCTGGTAACTGACTCGTCGATCCTCCAGTGATCAAAGAGCAAACAGGTTTCCAAGCCGAGCTATGGCTCCTCGATCTTGCCAAATTCTCTTCTGTCAGGAAGTTTGCTGATCGCTGGGAGAAAGAAGGCGGTAGGCTTGATATTCTCGTTGAGAACGCCGCTGTGTCAGGGTTTGAATATAACCAGACAGAGGATGGTTGGGAAACGATGTGAGTTCTCAACTCCCCTCAACCAAGACGTGACGACTTACGCTCCAGAAGGTTGCACGTCAACTACCTCGCCTCTGCATTACATGCTCTCCTATTGCTTCCTCATATGATAGAGACGGCCAAGAAGTATTCAACTACCCCGCGTCTTGTCACCGTTTCGAGTGGTACCAATCATTGGATCCAATTCGACAAAGAAATCTTGGGCAGCTCCAGCATCTTGAAAAGCCTCAACTCATACGATCCTGCCCTGGCGAGGTAAAGTCCCAGTTTCTGTTGACGATGCTGTTTTTGATCTTGCTATGAAAGTTCATCGACTCGGAGTATGCGCGGTCGCTATCCCTTGACCAAACGTGAGCTTGGATCACATCCAATCTTTTGACGGTCCCAACTTACCATCCCTTCTCCGCTGCTTAATCAACAGTCCTCAACATTTTCTTTACCCGTGCCTTAAACGACCGCCTCTCAACAAGCCACCCAACTATCATCACGAACGCTGTCGATCCGGCGTTCTGTCATTCCTTGCTTCGACGAGACATTCGATCATTCGGTATAAGCTTGGTAGAGTTCATATTCGCTTTTCCGACAGAAGTTGGAAGTCGGCAGCTCGTATTCGGTGCTATAGGGGAGGATGAGAAGCTTCGAGGAGGATATGTGTCATTCTCGAAGGTTGTTGAACCGAATGAGTTTATTTCGACGGGGGAAGGCCGCGAGGCTCAAGAAAGACTCTGGGTAGGTTTCGCCAGCGAGCTCATTTGTACCACACACTGACACCACACTGTTTCGGATACGCAGAGAGAAACTATTGATGTGTTCCAAAAGCTCGACCCGAGAGTCCAAAATATTGTTCGGGATCATCTCTCTAACTAGTGCACTCTCCCTCTTCGTTGCATTGCAACTTCACTTTCCTCTGGTTGTACCGTACTGTAGTTTGGTCTGGACTCTTCGATGTGCAAAATAATCATGTATTCTTTTGACACATGGTAATTCACACCGGCACTCCGCACTGCGCAGTCTCTGGTGATGACCATCGTCCTACTCCTCCGGTCCCCTGACCCTCCTTCTGACCACTACGAATCCATCTTCGCTGCGACAAACACATACACACCTATCTCCTTAAACCCACTCGAAACAGTCTTCACCAACCTCGATACGTTACAGGATGTCTTGAAAGCCGGACCTTCGAACTCTAAAGCAGGAAAGCACAAATTGGATGGTGTAATCATCACGAGTGGACGAGCTTGTAAAGCATGGGAAAATGCGGTTCAGGACCTCGATATTCTAGAGTCAAACTCGAGTCCATCTGGAGGTTGGTTGGGATGCCTGCATTTCTCGAATCCAGCTCACTCGCTATCATCACGGTCGTCCTCTAGGAACATGGTCCACGATCCCCTTCTACGTCGTCGGTCAATCCACCGCCTCCCACCTCCGTTCTCTACACCAAACCCATCCAAACTCACCGTTCACTCCTTCTCCCGACCTCATCCGTGGTGAAACCACTGGGTCCGGTGAACAACTCGCACGGTTTATCGTCGATGACCTCAAAGAAAGATCACCAGCAAGATTATTGTATTTAGTTGGTGATAAGAACAGAGATACGATTCCGACGCTATTGAGTGAAGCGGGTATTGAGTTGGAACAAATTCAGGTGTATGGAACGCAGGCGTCGTCGACCTTTGGAGAGGAGCTGGATGATGTTGTTCGAGCTCGAAGTGTCGAAGGTACGCCGCCGTCTTTGCTATACTGTCTGCAGGTGCCAACTTTTGCCTTTGTGTGTGGCATATAGCTACGAGCAGATGGTGGATAGTTTACTTTGCCCCGTCTTCAGCCGATTTCACGACACCATTCCTCCAGAAACACTTTTCACTTGCTGAAACACCGTCACAAGACCCTCCACCTCTATCAACAGACCCACTGCCATTACGCGCCTCTATCGCCGCTATCGGTCGAACAACGTCTACACATCTTCGAGAGGTACTTGGTCTTCGCGTTGACGCTGTCGCGGAGAAACCGAGTCCCGATAGGCTGTTGACGTGCATACAGGCATTTGATCGTGACGAAGAGCTTTTGTAGATCGTCATGCTGGTGTATGACTTTTATGGAACCCATGTTGCTTCATTTTAACAGCATCGTTCTAATTTCCGTGTTATCAGCCTGGGTGATCTAAATGCATGGAGCCCTTTC
>ML208547.1:33693-46082 GCA_004369065.1 Pluteus cervinus
GAGCAACAGGCCTCAACCACACCGTAAAAGGACAAACGACAGACACACCATACGAAGACCAGTCAACGTCATGCATTCTTCATCCGTCACGGATAACATCAAGATACGGAAGAGCGTTGATTTCCAAGGGGTTCGAATGGGAGAAAAGTAGAGCGGACGAATCCGTGAAGGATGCCCGAAACAACTTCCAACCTCACCCGATGTAAGAGGACTCTATTCTTGCTTGTCCGGGTCGGACCTCAATTATGCGTCTGAAAGTATCTTGAGGGAAGCCGAGTGGGACATGGAGAGCATCGAAAGTGGAACTCCGTTGAAAATTATCTGGTTTCAAGATGATAAGGACTATTACTTCAAGTGACGAAAGATGTTAGCATCTACAGTGGATATATGCGCACCAAAAGCCTTTTAATGACTCCCTTCCAGCGGCTTCTATAATTACCTTAACTTGCGGTATAAAATTAACAGTGCCGACCTTCGAAACCAGCCGGAGTTGTATCAGGTAAAATAGTCCTTGAACGCGATAGGATTCGGCGCCGTGATTGTGAGAGAAATAGGCATAATGCTCTCAAGACCAGCGAGAATTCACCGGAATATAGTGGACGACGGAGAGCAAGGAGCGTGTTTGGACTTGTGATCACTCTTGTCGGTGATGTCAGGGCCCAACGGAAGACCGTGCCGCGGAACGTCAACCCAAACTTGAAATATCTTTGCCTGTTATATCGCTCATCGTCTCAAAAATAAAACGGCTGTGCTTGCCAGCTTTGCAGTTAGGATTGGCCCAGCAGCGCAGTGAGCCAGCCCAATATCCCCCGTCCTCGGAGTGAGCCAGCGTTAATTTTGCTTTGTCTCTCTTCAAATTCATTACCACATCCGCTGCTCCATCCTTGGACTTTGACCACCTTCAACACCTCCTCGGAATTACAACAATGGCACCCATCAAGCAAAGAGAAAAGCCAATCCACTCACTGTGAGCACCTCCTTAAAACTTCGATATCCGTTCCCAAGTCGTCTGACATCGTACAATCCAGATTTGCAGGAGCAACCGCGGGCGCAATTGAAGCGTAGGTCCATCGTCCTTTTTTTTCAACCCCGCGCGTTATCTTGGCTTGGTTAAAAACTCTTTTGAACGAACATCATCCAGGTTTGTCACATATCCAACGGAGTTCGTGAAGACGCGATCACAGTTTGGTGGGAAGGTCCGTTTCCGTTACTTTTTTGATTCTCATATATCCATCTTGCTTCGATACCCGCCTCGTGGGCTTTGAGCCGATTTTTACTCACCCCCTTGGGTGAGGCTCCCGCCATCAACTTCGTGCTTGTATTCATTTATAAATCTTTCCTTTCCATCGGCCACTCTCACACTGACATATACTGACGTGCGCATTCTCCCCGATTGGACGTGTAGAAAGAGCCTCTATTGTCGATCATCAAAGACACCGTAAATCAGAAGGGGTTTACTGGCTTATACTCGGGATGTTCAGCTTTGATCGTTGGGAATGCGGTTAAGGCTGGTGTGCGGTTTGTAAGTTATGATTACTTTAAAGAGAAACTTGCGGATTCGGAGGTGAGTACTGTATTGCAAACTTAGACTTCGATTACGATCTGACGAGTATGCCAGGGCAAAGTGTCTGCACCGAGAAGCTTATTGGGTATTTCACCCTTCTTGTTCTCTTTCAAGTCGACATGACTTGACACAGAGTCTCATTAGCTGGTCTGGGTGCTGGTTCTATGGAGGCAATTTTTGCCGTGACACCCTCCGAAACCGTGAAGTATGCGTTTCCTTTTTCTTCGTCTCCAAATTACCATATTGACCCACTTTTCAGGACGAAACTAATTGACGATGCCAAACGACCAAACCCTCAATACCGAGGTCTCATTCATGGCACAGTATCAATCATACGAGCAGAAGGAATAACCGGAATTTATCGAGGACTATTCCCTGTCGTCAGTTCCATTCTCCTTCCTCAACCCTATCTTCCTCATCCTCATGTATCCACACCACATAGATGATGCGTCAATCCGCCAACTCCGCCGTCCGATTCACAGTTTACACAACACTCAAACAAGTCGTTCAGGGTAACACAAGATCAGGACAACCCCTTCCTTCAGCTCTCACTTTCGGAATCGGTGCCATTGCTGGTCTTGTGACGGTTTATACCACCATGCCATTCGAGTATGTTTTCTACTTGAACTTGTTGCCGAGTTTCTTGCCATAACACCCCTTCTTCCTCCCAGTGTCATCAAAACACGAATGCAATCATTAGAAGCAAGAGCCCAATACCGGAACTCATTCCATTGTGCATATCGTATATTCACCGAAGAAGGTTTCTTCCGATTTTGGACAGGTACAACTCCCCGTCTAACCCGTCTTGTGGTAAGCACAAGTTCCTCTCCATAGTCGTTGTCAACACATTCCTGATCTTCTTCCCTACACCTCCCCCCGACCATCAATCCCGTCCTTCATAGCTAAGTGGGGGCATCATCTTCACCGTTTACGAACGTATCATTGGTGTCATTGGCGGACGAGAACCTCCTTCAAGCTCAAGTTAATATGTAGTAACATTACCATATTATAGTCTTTAATCTTAGTGTAGATACGGTCGCAATCACTTCATGGAACTTTAGAATAGATCTAGACTCATTCATTTCCGTCCTCTTGTTCGCAGCGAGTTCCAGAGGGTTAGGGCCACCACGTGGCGACTCGTGAAGTGCCTCCGTTGATCGCGTTGCAAATTCGTGAAGTCGCGCGCTCGAAATGCCCTCATCAGCACAACTCACAAACCGACACCCTCCACTCACGGTAGACGGCGTTGTAACAACGCGCGCATCTGAGCACCTGGACAGTGAACACCACCCTCTTCAAGCCACCCTCGACGACCCTTTTCAGGGTTTCACCACTCTTGTCGACCTTCGTCATCGTTGGCGAGAACCAATTCCCATCGACACCACCTCCCTGCGCACCATTTGACGCCCGAACAAGTCAATGCCAACAGGCGCCAATAATTCCGGAATCAAGGACGTCACCGTGACCAAAGACGAGCCTTCCTCTGCTAACTCTCCAAACCTCTTAGTTCGTGTTGGTCGCCCCAAGCCCAGCCTTGTTCACCGTCTCAACGCCCTATTTCAACGCGCCATAGATGCTGCATCAGCAGAAGCCACCTTCTTCCGAGTTCACATCCTGGCCTTCACTTTCGTTCCACTATTTGCGAGTGGGGTATTCTACGGGTGCAATGGAAGATTCCATATCAGCTTTTTGGACTCGATGTTCTTGTGTTACTCCGCGATGACAGTTTGTGGACTGTCTACGATCAACTTGTCGAGTACGACACCACTGCAGCAGGCTATTCTTTATGTGCTAATGCTCATTGTAAGTTATATCCCCTATCATTGGGTATCTATCCCTCCTTTCCTTGGGTCGAGGCATTGCCACGTCCTGATAACTAAATCTCGACTGTCGAGACGTGTTTTGATGAGCGCGCGATACAGTCGGGCCTCGCTGTGCAATTCCGTTCTGTTGCCGCTCCTTATCAGCCAACGAGAATTAACCAACTGCATGGTAGGGAGACATCACCGTTGTATCATGGGTCATGGTTCTCGTCCGCAGGTACGCTCTTTTTCTTTCGAATGACTGCAACACATCTGGAACCACGATGCCCAGGAATCACTTCCGCACAAGATGCGAATATGTCGTTGCGAATCGTCCCAGAGACCGGTCCAAAACCCTCTTCATCAAGTCTTTGGCAGACGTGGCGTCCACCCCTCCGCCAGATGCTCCACATAGATCTGTCAACGGAACCACTGTTGTAAACGGCTCGCTCCCGTCTGATTACCCTCAAGTCTCGATAACGAACGCGACACCAGGCGTCACTCTGCTTGGATTCGACGCGACACAGCAACCGGAATCGCCAATTTCACTTCGAAGCAGTGAATATCACGCCCGATTTGACGACATAGGAACGCCAAATAATCCACGACAAAATGAAAGTGCTGTTGGACCTATCAGTGACGAGTCGGGACCAGAAGCCGTGCTTGGAGACAACCAAGGACTTACCTATTCTCCTCAAGCTCTTTCAGCTTCTTTAGCTCCTTCATCAGTGTACGAAACACGATCACTCGACGCCGCTATGTCGACCTCAGTCGATGCACGACGGAGATTTACCACTATTCGTGGTATGCCTTGACGACTTTCTCCGTGGTGTAAGCTTACTGACGTCTTCCCCAGAAGGAGTTCCCTATCCTCGGAGGGGAACGACAATCATCGCGCGCCACCCGACCAACCCAGCTGTCCCAGGCTCCCCTGCAAGTAAGAAGTACGAGGGATACGGTGGCTTCCCTGGCGTCGCCAATTTTGCAACTTCAGCTCTCAAGATTGCAATGCCAGAAACCTATCGCAAGGTTCAGCGCCAACTTACGCTTCCACAGACACAAACCATCGAAGCGCAAAACACACCATGGCTGGATTTTGACTTGGTCTCTGGTCGAAATTCCGATTTTCATACTGAAGAGTTGACGGATGAGCAAGTGGAAGCGATTGGTGGCGCAGAGTATAGAGCATTGGTCTGGCTGAGCTGGTTGGTCCCATTAGTGAGTCACCAACCCTTCTGTTGCGATTGAGGGTTTCTGCCCTTGAGCCGGATATTGTGTTCGGAGTATGCAGGAAAGTAGGATACTGACATCGTTTTGGATTTAGTACTTTGTGGGCACGCAGATAATCTCGTACCTTATTTTTGCGCCTTGGTTGGCTACAATAAGTCAATATGACAGCGTGTTTGAAGCGCAGTTTAGGCTTGTGGCAAAGCCATGGTATGTTTCGGATCAATAGCTGCGTAGCATCCGGCTCATTTATGTAAAGGTTTTCTCTCTTCCAGGTTATGGGCGCGTACACTGGCGGAGGACTTTCTCTGGTCGATCTGTATGTTGTTTTTCTCCTTTGTTTGGGATCTAATAGAAGCTCAACGTGGATAGAGGGATGGTCCCCTTCATGCAGGCATATCTCATGATATGTGCGTTTCATTTATTCCAGCACAGATCTGATGAATAACAAGCTCACCAGTCTCACTCGCTTTTGTAATTTTGGCGGGAAACCACGCATTGGTAAGGAAGCTCCTTTCTAATGCATCTCGTCCTGACTTTTGGCGTCTAGCCCATTTTGTAAGTGCATAGTCGAAGGTTGATCAGTACCCTTTCTTGAATTCTAAAACCACGCGAACAGCTTGCGATTTGCGATGTAAGTCCACGCATATTGAAGCGGCAGTCGGACTTACTTCGCGCAGCTGGATACTTTCTCGCATCGTTCCAAAGGATTCGGAATCCGATAAAGCACTCTCATTCCTCCTTGATCACCCTAGAAGGTTGGTCAACGATCCCCAATCGAGATAACTTCGTTTACCTTTCGCCCAGATGTTTTATCTACTTGTCTGTGTGACCTGTTCCCTTTCAGCAGTTGAGCCCATCACTCAATTGGTACTACCTTGAAATAGATTCCCTAGTCACCAGACATGGTTCCTTGTTATTATTTTACTCTCCTTCAGGTATGTTACGCACACTAATCTGCTGTAACTCTAACTTACCACTTAATTCACAGTGCCATGGAATGGGTCGCATTTGAGGTCCTGAGTATGTGGAACGTACTTTCGCTCGTCATGGCGAGACCCACTTATTATGTTCCCTCAGGTATCGGCCTTGATGCCTTCGACACGCTACCCAGAGGCGCTCGCATTGTTGCTGGTCTCTTCCAGGGTCTCGCTGCCCGTGCTTCAGGTTTTGCCATTGTACCTCTATCCCCTCTGGCACCGGCTCTTCAGTACGTAGTTTACGAACCTTGAAAGCTCTCACCCACTTATACTGTATAGATTTCTATACGTGGTTATGATGTATATTGCGGTAAGTCTTGGAGTCCCGGTCATCATGTTGATACTTGATGAGATCTACCTACAGGTATACCCGGTGTGTATAATGCACTCGTTCATTTAGACTTCGTCAATTGACAACCGCCATGGAAAGGTGGCTATGAGCATCCATTCAACCAATGTGTGAGTTTGTACCCAAAGTCACTATATATGCGCATTTTCTCACCTCCATTGGTTCTGGGCAGCTATGAGGAACGCTCGCTAGGTGTTTTCGAAGAGCCCCCAGATGAGGAAGACGAGGAACCGGCTGACGGCGTCATGGAGAAATTTAACCGACGTGAACGAATTGGACGATATATGAACTGGCACTTTCGACGACAACTTTCCATTGGTTCGTAAGGTCCTGATTCGTGAGTATATGCGCCTAACCTTGTGCATATAGACATCTGGTGGCTGGTCTGGGCAGTTTTTGTTATTGCCATCATAGAGCGTGATAATCTGTTGGACGAAGAGAAGAAGTGGTTTGATATGTTCCGGGTGCTCTTTGAACTCGTATCGGCCTTCAGTGGAATCGGACTGAGTCTAGGATTCCCATCTGTGAGAAGTCTCTTCTCGTTCATGCAGTTCGCTCACCGGCTCTTTGACAGGATAACTTCTCTTTCGTAGGTGCTATGCACCCCTTGTCGAAGTTAGTGGTTATTGTTATCATGTTCGTGGCCATCTTTCTCTGTTCCAATTCTCAGCATAGACTTACATACTGTTCAGGGTTCGAGGACGCCACCGTGGTTTGCCTGTCGCGATCGACCGAGCTGTGCTCCTTCCCAAAGAGCTTGAATCTAGGAAACTTGGTGCCAATAAAGGCAATACAGATGTGACGCAGCGCGCGCCAGGATATCAGATACCAGAGGCACCTGTTGGTGAGAATGGTGTATAAGATAGAGAGCAATCCTGGTCGGATTCATGGCTAACCCGTACACTAATTCCGGAGAATTGGGTAATTTTGTTTTACTCTGTAGTCGTAATGCTATTTTGCTGTCTTTTGTTGCAACTTTACGATTCTATGCTGGCGATGATTTTATAATTAGTTTTTACAGTAACCTGTAACTTGGCGGAAATAATCTGTATTTTTGGTCAGATATTGCTCGGGCCGAGGCACTGCCGGAGGTTCCAACACCACTGCCATCATCCATGTTCGTCGTAAAGTCCCCAGCACATGGTCCATCCAAGTCCACTGTGTGAATGAATGGCGACGACGACATTTTTCGATCCCACCACAACTCCTGCGGTGAAGCCCCGAAATTAACGACGAGATCGCTCGCAAAGCTCAAGCTATGTCAGCGACCCAGGTTCCACCAAAGTTGCTTCGCGTTTCCGTAATCCAAACCTGCTCTGCTGCGTATTCGCTTGAAGAGACGCTCGAGAAACTCAAACACCTTACCCACATTGCAAAGGAGCGAGACGGATCTCAATTTGCTGTATTCCCAGAGGCCTTGTGAGTTTCTTTATTGTACTCCTTTCAGGTCAACACACTTCTCGGTCAATTCAACATCAAACCGCAGGGTGATACCTTAACGAGAAATTTGCCTGCTAACACCTCTTCTGAATAGCATCGGTGGCTACCCAAAATATTCCACGTTTGGTGCTGTAATTGGCGATCGCTCTCTGCCAGGTCGAGACGAATTCCTTCGCTACCACTCATCGGCTATTGAAGTGCCTTCTTCTCCTGTGATCACATATATCGAAAGAGTGAGCGCGGAAACTAACGTATATATCGTCGTTGGGGTTATCGAAAGAGATTCTGGCACCCTCTATTGCACCGTCGTGTTTATAGATCCCGAACGAGGATACGTCGCAAAACACAGGAAACTAGTTCCTACGGCCACTGAACGCGTTATTTGGGGACAAGGCGATGGATCTACATTGCCAGTCCTCGAAAAGGTGTTCCAAGTCTCAGAATCCGCGCATTCAGGCGGACCTGTCACAGCGAAACTATCTGCCGCCGTCTGTTGGTAGGCCTGTTCCTTCCGGATGTCCACTTGGTGGCTGACTTTTCCTTACAAGGGAGAATTATATGCCCCTTTGTAAGTCCCGGATAAAGGCTCGATCTTACTGAAGGGATATATCTTTCGTAGTGCGACAATACTACTATTCCCTGGGCACCCAACTCTACTGTGCTCCAACGGTTGATGCTAGACCTGCTTGGCAGAATTCCATGGCACATATTGCCATCGAAGGTCGCTGCTTTGTTTTGTCTGCGTGTCAGTACGCGGAGGAAAAGGACTTCCCACCAGATCACTCTGTCGTAGACCCGACCAATCGTGAGCCTTCCAAGGTGATGATCGGAGGTGGAAGCGTGATCATCAGTCCTTTGGGTCAAGTCCTCGCTGGACCGCTATTGAAGGGCGAGGACGTTTTGACGGCCCAATTGGATCTGAATGATTGTGTACGAGGGAAGTTTGATCTAGATGTAGCGGGGCATTACTCTCGGCCTGATGGTATGTGGTTTGCCATTGTCCCAAGTTTTTCGACCTCTAAAACTGGAACTAATGCGGTCGACTAGTATTCAATTTCGGACTCAAAGCTTAGAGTGTTTATATCAAATATTCGTGGCTGTTTAGGCCGATTGACGTTCTTTGTCTGTTCCACCCCCATCAAAGGACTGCAACATTTCTCACCCCGGAACTCGAATTAATTATTGTGGCTTTGATGAAAGCACGAGTCCAAGTTATATTTTCGGGGTCGGTGCATTGTTCCCATCTCCTTTCCGGGTAATGTGACCCAAATGGGGGTGCAACCACAATCTTTTCTGTGGTAGGCCAACCAAAGAGCCCCCTACAAAGCTCTCCGGTATAAATCGTCCAGTCGCACTCTTACTCATTCTTCATCTTACCATCTTCTCTCACGCATTTCTCTTCGCTCTCGCCTATTCAAGGACTTGCTCTCGTCTCTATATCATATATCTAATGGCTTCCTCTGCTATCAACGTCGAATCCCAAGCTCAACTGTCGGCTGAGCCGACCGCCGGTTATCTCTGGAACAACACCGCCCCCAACGCGATCTCGAATTTTGCCGCTGAGAACGCACCCAGGAACATTTCGCTGGAAGACAATGCCGTTATTGGGACTGGTCCCTCGAGCACGGATAACTCCAATGGCAACGACCACATCGGGATTGACTTGGGTGCCACCGCTTCGGAGGGCTCTACCCCAGTTGCTCGCTCTACCGACCAATCTTTCGAAGACTGGCTCAGTAACGACGAGGCTCAACCTTACCAAGAAACGCGATCAGCTCCCTTATTTCCAACTCCCAAAACGATTCCATCTCTCGCCGAATCTCTTTCCTCTGACGTCGATATGGCTTCCCCGACTAAGAGTCGACAACGTCGTGTTGTTGATCCTTCTCCTGATCGCCTCACACGTTCTATGAGCAAAGCCCAAGAGCTTGCGAAGACTCCGACTCGTATGATCACACGCGCCTTAGCACGGACTCCTGGTCGAGGCTCGCCTTTAAAGAACGCTCTTGGCTCTGCTACTTCCTACGCTTCCCCACCTTCAGCCAGAAAGCTGAAGCAGCCCATCAAGACGTCGTCTGTTGCGGCATCTATCAAGAAGAAAAAGTCCCCGCGACGCGTCGTGATCAAGAAAACATCCAAACCAGTCGATCGTAAAGAACGAGCTGCTCCTAGTCCTCGTGCGAAGAAGACGACCAGCGGAAAACGTTCTGGTCAAGGAAATCTCTTGAGGAAAGCACTAGTCAAATCTTTCAAGGGGAAAGATCCTCTACCCGCTGCCTCGACTGCTGCGTCTTCGGCCAAGGCTCTGAAAGCTCGATATGCCATGGCGTATCCCCCTCGTGATCCGATTCCGTTGCCCTTGAAGCTCAACGTCCACGAAGACCCAAAAGTAACCCTCGAACAACTCGCAGAGGCGGGTCTTTGGATGCGGACTCTCCAGACGCCTCGAACCATACAAGTAATTCCATACCCAGTTACCCCTAAAGAACAAGCGCTGCGGGACCTTGACTCCTATAACCTCGACGTCCAACTATGGAGGCGCGGTCTCGAAAGCATCCAGCGTTATCGCCAATGGCAGCTCAACGAACTTAGGAAGGAAAAGGCCGCTGCCACTACTTTCGAGCCTCAACTCTCATTGGATGATCTCATCGATGTGGATTCGCTTGCGATGGACGAGACGGAAGAGGCAAATTATTTTGCTCCGCCTCCTGCTCCCGGTCCACTCCCCGCAAATGAGCTCATCTCCCATGTTATGAACCCAGATATGGTGGCGGTTTACTATCTGCTGGATCAGTGCAGGGTCTGGAAGGAGACTCGTAAACATCGTGAGGAGTTTTGTCGTCCCATTGAGGAGGCACATAAAAACGGGACGTTATTGCAACGTTTGGATGATATCCTTCCAAGACTCTAATCAAGTTTGAACGGGGTGTTGATCTGGTATCCGCTTTCACTACAAAAATGATGTGGGTGCGATCCATCCATATGTTTTCTTGTTCTTTCTCCTTTCGCTCCTTTCGCTTGTTTTTCTATTGTTTATGTGCAATGCCCTCTTGCTGTGTTCTGAGTTCTCTCATGTTTTTTCTTTTGTTTTACCGCTCTTCAGTCATATGAATCCACACGCTCCTTAGCATCTTTCATCTCATCTTATACGTGTACCTACGACTGTATCCATAGTTTCTAGCACGCCGACACACTCGTTACTTTCCGTTTCCTTCCTCTTACAATGATACTTGCTTTTCAACCTTATAGTCTTGTGTGACCGAGTTTACCTTACGACGGTGTAACCACGCTCGTCTTTTTGTGAGTAGCAACTGGGATGGAATCTAGTCGCCTTGTGACTTGTACCGTTATAACAACCGCAGTGAACAAGGCGATACAACAACAATCTGATACGACACCGTTAAAAAGATGAAAGGGATCCAGTACTTCCTCCACCCTGTTATCTCACCTAGGCATCCAACTCAATACCACTCGACCAACACCATCAGCTATGAAAACGAATTACGAGAATGCAGATGCTACTATGAACATCATTGAAATTCGAGTCGAACCACCGACTCCAAATGCGACAGAGGACAAGAACTTCAGTGTCGTGGTGCCTGCACAACGCGAATCGACACCACGACCCACCTCGCCCTATCTCCGGCCATTACCACCAACCCCTGATCGTGCTCGAGCTCGTTATAATCAATCTCAAGGACCAAACTCGCCACACCAACTTGAAGAAGCTAGATACGCTAGAGAACTATTGAGCCGAGGCGAGCCAGAAAACATATATGACTGGTCATATGCATACCCTGATCGGCTGGAACCCTTCCCACCAGTTAACACCAAGCGCCGAAGGAGGACTATGCATAGGTCTAGCGCTCATGACAAGAAAGTTAACACAGGGCATCGGGACAGGCGACGCCGCAATGATAAGGTGAAGGAACACAAAAGGGTATCAAGCGTAGATAGATCGAACGAAGAAACAGTGAACCAAGACATATAGTTATATCGCCGGGCGATGTATTTTCAAGTTGACGAGCATCCTCCGCAGGCTTCAAGCTCAAGTCCTAGCCCTGCGCTGGAAGGTCAGCATAATTAATACCATGTTTTAATTATTGATAAAGATACCAAAATTTCCACTCATCCAACAATAACCGACTCTTAAGATCCCGAAAGTGTTCTTCAACGAACTTCGAACAAACATCGACGGCGTGTTTGAAGGGGGTGCGATTGGCAAACAACAGCAAAGGATGGCACCGTGGGCATGCACCGAAATTTCTGTTTGTGATAGTTTGACAATAGCTTGACAATAAAATTCATACAACCACGATGATGGGATGGGAAATAGTGTGACGAGATATAAAATATTGTCACCACTCTTGACATCCCCTTTTGTGACGGGAAATACATTCCATATTGTCAGAGTTGTCCTCGGTGCAATAGTCTGGATTGATATTTTGTTTTATCATCGTATTTCGCTGTGTTTCTGCTTGATAACATTCTATGGGTTTCTGCTGGAAAAAAACACAATATCCATATGATACTCCCCTAAGAAAGTAGTGGCGCCAACACACCACATATTTCCGGGCCACGGAGAGGTGAAAATGGTGGATTAAGCAGTAGGTATGAAGTCCAATTGAAAGTAGTCTAAGGAATGATGTATTGTGCAATGCAGAAGAAAGATATATCATACAAAGAGATCCGCAAAAACTCTGGTGGAATCAGAAGCCCTCATCGACTGTCATCACCCGTACGGACCCCTCCTTGTGCAGCTCGGAGTTGCCTCCGTTCGCGTTGAGCCTTTGCCTTCTTCGCACGAACTCCGGATCTTGTTCCTCGAGGTTGGGATCGTTTGCGCTTCTGTTCTATTGCAGACCCAAGTCGTGCCTCAAGAGAAAGTGGATGATCTAGGTCGAAGTAGCCAGGTGAATATTAGCCAGGTGAATAGTGTAGAAGGAATTCACTTACTACCGTGATCGTCTCTGTCGTAGTCACTGCCCACATCCTGAATTTGCGAAGTAGAAGGACTTGGGCTTGAC